>PPJJ03000054.1:0-91467 GCA_003705735.3 Blastobotrys peoriensis | reverse complement strand
ACTGTCCCCGCTTGCCTTAAAGCCAACTAACCATTCCCCCACTCTTCACGCCAAAAATGTCAACTGACAAAAATGTGGTTGCGGGTTATAACATCGCGACGCTTATGAAGCGTCTGGAGGCGGCGACGTCCCGGTTAGAGGATTTGACCGTGTTCCAGGAAGAATCGTTCAAAAAATCCGGAAAATCTGTCACCATTGACCCCAAGGACACTAATGACCGAGCCATCGACTCTGGGTCAGTAAGCGGGGGTGGAACCCCGGAGCCTGCGGGTGCGAGAGCAGGAGTAGCAGCTGCAGTGGGCGTAGCGGCCGGAGCGGCAGCAGCTGGCGCCGACAACTCAGCTGGCTCTGGGTCGGGAGCTCTGAGTGCGTACGATAAGCTCATTCACGACTTGGTGGACCCGTTTGTGTCAATGTCCAAGTCAATTGACCCGCTGGTGGAGGAGCAGGTGGTCCATTTGGCCAAGGCGTTTGTGTCTGGGCGCAAGTTCATTCAGGTTGCTTCTCAGGCCAGGAAGCCTACGATTGACCCCAGTGCCCCCCCGCAGGAGTACATGGACTTGTTCAAGCCAATTGCATCTCAGGGAGAGGTCATTACGTCACTTCGGGAGAGCAATCGTGCCTCGAAGTTCTCAAACCACTTGGCGACAGTATCGGAGGGCACTCCAGCGGTTGGATGGGTGACAGTAGAGGGCGACACTGCGGGGTATATCAAGGACTTCAAGGACGCGGCCCAGTTCTACGCCAACAAGGTCATGAAAGAGTACCGTGACAGCGACAAGAAGCAGGTTGAGTGGTCCCAGCACTTTTTGAAGCTTCTCAATGGCCTTCTTGCTTACGTCAAGGAGTACCATGCCGAGGGGGTGAGTTGGAATCCCAATGGCAAGACCCTGGCCGAGGTTGCTGCTGCAGCGGCTTCGCCATCCCCACCTTCCCAAGTTCCTGGTGCAACTGGCGTGCCTCCACCTCCATCGGCAGTGCCTGGTGCTCCGGCCGCTGCTGGTGGGGCGCCACCGCCTCCTCCACCGCCAATGCCGCCTTCCTCAGTGTTTACGGTGGCCGATTCCAGCTCAGACTCCCAGGCCAGCGGCGGAACTGGCATGAACGCCGTGTTTTCTGACCTCAATAAGGGAGAAGGCGTCACTTCTGGACTGCGCAAGGTCGATAAGAGTGAAATGACCCACAAGCACCCTGAACTTCGTCGTACGGGGTCGGCAGCTGGCGCTGTTGACAAGCGGCCATCGCCGCCAAAGAAGCCAGCCAAATTGAGCACAAGAACAGCCAAGAAGCCGGCCCGAACCGAGCTGGTGGACTCAAAATGGATCATTGAGAACCACGAGAATGCACACGACATTGTGGTGGCTGGAGAAATGAATCAGGCAGTGTTTATTGACCGATGCACCGACTGCACGATCAAGATTACTGGCAAGGCTAACGCACTATCGCTCAACGACTGCCACAAGGTCGGAATTTTGGTTGAATCATTGGTGTCGGGGATTGACGTGATCAAGTCATCTGGATTCGGGATCCAAGTCACTGGAGTCGTACCCACTATAAGCATTGACCAGTCCAACTCTGGTCAAGTATACTTGTCGAAGCACTCGCTCGAAAGCAAGATTTACACTGCACAATCGACCTCTCTCAATGTGAACATTCCCATTAACGAGGACGAAGGAGAGTACAAGGAAGTGCCGTTGCCAGAGCAATTGGTACACACCGTTTCGCCCAATGGTGCTGGAATTGTTACCGATATTGTAGAACATGCTGATTGAGTCTGTAGAACAATGATTATTAAGATCACGACTATTCGATCCATAGCGATGATAGCAATGCAGCATTTCGCATACTGCATTTTCATTCGCAATGTTGCAACTGAGTGACCACTCAACTTTACATATCGAGTCGCAGCTAGACGAACGATCGCTTTTATTCTTGGTTTACCAAGGTCCGCAGTGTGCTCAGCAACTGGTCGTTTCAATATTCTATGTACATTTACAAATACTTGCGTCGTTTGGGTTGGTAAAACATGTATGCTCGGTCGTGGGTATCCAGAGTCAAGGGGGAGATGATTTCGGAATGTCCAGGTCGAGCGACAGGGTCTCGAAGATAGACAGCGTGACAAGTAGAAAACGAGATTTCGAGATGATGAGGCAGAATTGCAAACGGCCCCATAAACTGTCGAGGAGCCCAGGGGGTGAAGTAGGGCTTGTCTTCGCTTCGGCCATACAGCTTACCCTGAGTCCATGGCAATTGAGTATGGGAGACGGAGGAGGGGTCTTCAATTGCTGCAGACTCGTCAATTAGGGCAACCTCTTGGGGCAGTCGCTGCAGCCATTCAGGGTCAAACTCCTCGTTGTCGATGTTGATTCGATCAGGGTTCTTGATCTTTTTGGTCTCAGCAACCCGGATTTCCTCTTGACGAATATCGACAATTGACTTGAGCAGGGCCTTGACGTCAGCTCGGTTAGTTGCATCAGATTTGGAGAAGATTCGGGTCACCAGAGCCTGAATTCTAGAGTCAGAAGCGGACTCGGATGCGGCAGGCTCAGGACTAGACTCTGCAGACTCAGCTTCAATGACTGGCGCTTCTTCTGCCTTAGCTGGTTCGGCAGACGCCGACTCAGTGGCCCCAGCAGCAACCTCAGCGGTCTCAGTCTCAGTTTCAGTCACCTTGGCAGCAGCAGTTGCGTCAGCCTCAATGGCCACAGCACCAGATGTCTCTTCAACTGGTTCCAAAATATCTAATTCGTCTTGTGCTCGCACTTGGCCCTGCTGTGCTCGCTTGCCAGTCACCATTGTGAACACGGACAGCGACTTGTTCAATAGCGCCCCAGTGTATGGCAGAGTTCCATGGTTGTCAAAGTATGCTTCGTTTCGCAGAATCTCCTCTAGCATCTTGACCGGCGTGACTGCATCGATTCGCTTATTCATGTTCTTTTGAACATCCTTATTATGCTCTTCGGCTCGCTTTCTAGCCGACTCCATTAGTCGAGCGTACCTCTTTGGGTTCTTTTTGCGGTTCTTGACATGCAATTTCCAGAGCTCCATTGGGCTCTTACGGCACCGCGCCAGAAACTTGTTGTAGCGCTTAATTTCGCGGTTGGAGATCCGGACCGATTCCTTAATTGACGGCTTTTGACGGCCCATGGCATATAAGACATGATCCGGATCCACTGAGAACACATCTCCAGCCTGGAGAACGTACCCTGGTTGGCGGATTTTGACTCCATTCACTTTAACCTGGCCCTTGACGACGAATTGGGCGGCCTGCCGAGGACTGGAGGCAAAAAACGATCGAAACACGGCCGTGTCCAGTCGCTTCTCCACCGCTAAAAACGTCTGGAGACCCCACGGCGTCTGCTGGTTCCCACCAGGCCCTTCTTCTCCGGCAACAGCAGCCTCCTTAGTAGATTTAAGCGGATTGACAGCGTTCAATTCACCAGTAAAGATGTTGCGGAATTGAGTTTCGGTTAGCTTTTCTCCATGATACGCTCTGGTTTCCTGCTTGGCAGCCCATTTCTGCTGGAACAACGTCCGCTTGTTGTGACTTCGGCCCCGGCCAAACATGATGGCATTGAACAAGTTGTACTTGTTGAGCGACGCGCGGACTCGCCTTCGCGCCAGCGAAAACAACAGCTGCTGTCTCTTCGGCATTACGGTGAAGTAGTGAGACTACAATTTTTCACCAAATCAAATTTCAATTTGAGACTCCACACGGCTAAATTTCACTGCAGCCGCACGCGATTCGCCCATGCCGAAAAGTGCGAAAGGGGCCGGTGGTGCGAGGGCCAAAGTGGACGAGTGCGTTTGGAAATTCGAGCTTTCGCAGTTTTGTGCGAGATTACTGTCGCTCGAGGACCGCCATAGACCGCGCACAGACAGCCTGATGTGGACGATTCAGCAAGAGACTAGCTTGTTTCGAGCAGTTTGCCGATTCAAGCCTGCTGGCAAGCACAAGCATTTCCACATGATTTCGATCTATGGGACCGTCAACAACCCCAATGTGCCTGGCAACCGACTGACGACCACCGAGATTTGGGCGAGACTGGCCCAATCGTATAATCTGGGGGGAATAGATGAAATTGAGAATGATGGCGAAGAGGAAGCTGAGGAGCAAGACGAGGACGAAGAAATGGCAAATGACGACGGTGAAGAAGCCAGCCCGACTCCAGAGCCACTGTCTCGAGACTTTAAACTGCCGTGGATTGACTATGGCGACCGAATGATTGCCCAGGCTCAGAACCCCGACTCCGATTCGTCGTCGTCGCAATTGTCGGAGAACGACGATGACACCGGAGGCGAAAACGAGCCAGAATCTGTGCCGTCGGGGTCATCGGCTGCAGTGCCAGCGGGCGCGGGCTCAGGCGCGGGAGCAGAGTCCGCGGCCGACGCTGCTGACGACGAGCCTGAAGATGATGACGAAGACCAAGGCGAAGAAGAGCGGGAGGACGAGAAGCCGGCTAGGCCAAAGAAGGAGAGCACATTAATGGCGAGCACTGCTGCGTCGAGGACGCGACGAACTGCGCGAGCAAAACCCGATTCCAAGGTAGAATCCAAGATAGACGTAAAGCGCAAGCCACCAGTGAAAGCGCCACGCCGGTCCTCTCGAATTAAGAAATAGTCTACTCATGACGGGGAGAGGTTGATGGTTGAGGAGAATTGATAACGACTAACGACTATTTATACCATAATAAAGCATTATCGTAACAAAAAAGGGAGTATTGGCGGTTGGCAGTGAGTTGTAATTGACCTGTGCTGGGCAAGCCTGCCTCCAGTGTTGGTACTGACACTTTTAAGCCTATATGCCATGCTGTGAATGCGGACGGT
This sequence comes from Blastobotrys peoriensis, assembly GCA_003705735.3. Classification (NCBI taxonomy): domain Eukaryota; kingdom Fungi; phylum Ascomycota; class Dipodascomycetes; order Dipodascales; family Trichomonascaceae; genus Blastobotrys; species Blastobotrys peoriensis. The sequence continues at coordinate 86,640 of PPJJ03000054.1, read as the reverse complement.
GCCAGCAGTCGGGGTGGTAGTAGTAGTAGTAGTAGTGAAAAATTCATGCACTTGACTGCTGTTATTACACATGACTATATACTACACTGGGAACATTGTATCCAAGTGCTCGATGGCATGCTTCGCATGCTCGATTTGATGGTCCTTAGTTGATCTTGAGCAGCTCAACCTCAAACTACTGTTAGTATGTACTCGCCATCGGCGCACAACCTCCCGTCCCGCCCATCCCGCCCATCCGTATCAGCCCATCCATCTTAAACTTACCAAAAGGGTCGCATTAGGGGGAATCAAACCAGGGTACCCCCGCTGGCCATAGGCATAGTCGCCGGTAATAGTCAGCAGAGCTCGCTCGCCAACTGACAGCTGAGGGACTCCCTCATCCCATCCTCGAATGACCTGACCGACACCAATCTCTGTCTGGAAAGGGCGGCCGCGGTCTCGGGAAGAGTCGAACTTCTTGCCGTTCTCCAGAGTACCAACGTAGTGCATAGTGACACGGTCACCAGGCTTGGGGTAGTTGGTGTTGTCGCCAGGAGAAATAGATTGAACAGTGACACCCATTTTGAACAGTGGACAGTAGTGAAGATACTGGAGATAGTGAGTTTGAGGATTTTTAGGGTGCAGAATGCGGCTATCGCCAGCCCACAGACATGTAACTAGGCATAAGGCAATGGCTACCAGAGAGGGTTGCCAATGAGGGTTGCCAGTGAAGGTTGCCAATGAGATTGCGAATTAGATTGGATCTTTTTAGTTGCAATGCATCAGTACATTGTTAGGCTTCAATTGCATTCATCATTATTGTATCATCGTAGCTGCGGCGCCCAGAGTGACTACTTAGTGACGGCAGCATTAGTGCAAGTGCTAGCCCGCTGTAATGGATCACACAATAATTCCAGCAATGGGCTTGCTTGGGACATACAAATCCCCTCGATCGGTCGTTAACCCTCCAGATGCCGGAATGACGGTCAATGTCCGCTTGTATACCACGTCGTACACTCTCAATGCCGGTAATTTGAGAGTTGGCCCGTCGGAAAGCGGGACCAGCGTGTAAGTGAGGATGCAACGTGAATACGGCAACATACGCAGCGACGAGTTTTTGGGTCCTCGGAATGCCCAGATACCAGATGAGCCCATTGAGACCGAGTAATTGAGGATGTGGGCAGTGTAGTTCTCAACATAACACTTCAGCACCAAGTATTTCTGATCCACTTCTGGATCGCTAGTCCACTCGTAGTCCATAATCACTCGAGGCTCATGTTGCGGCAAGTTCAGACGCACCACCGGCACCTGAAACTCATTAAATTCATTAGGGACCACATTAGACCCGTCGCCGGTTTGGCCACCTTGCAGTTGCTGCTCGCGGCGTTTCCACGTCAATGTCATTCTAGCTTCGGCAGCAACTGTGCGCACATCTTTGGGCCCGTGCCTTTGGACGTCAAAGATAAACTCCATATTAGATCCCTCGTTATGCTCGAACGACAGGCCATTTGTCAGGCTCTTGGACTCGTTCGGCCTCAGAACAATCTTAGCTTCGTCTGTATTGGCGACGGCCATATCCAGTTCGGCGTTTGTGATCTCGACTGCACCGTCGCCCAAATACAGCAGCGACGTCGCCAGCGCCCACCGCTTGAAAATGGCTGGCGACAGTGTCGGAGACTCGTTATCGGCTACTGGGATAAACATATTCGGCCACATGTCTTGATGGGGTCGAGGCGCCACGTCAAAGTTGACCCTAAATGGTTTGGTCACGGGCATAGACATTGAAATTGCGTCGCGCACTTCGGTCTCGTCTGAGCCGAGTATATACAGTGACGTAAACTCGATTGTGAGAGCAGTCGCACCGACGTGTGGGACCTGGAACGACAACACGTAGTTCTGAACCCCGGGTGCCTGAGTGCACTTAATCTTAGAACTAGACTCCTCGGGATCGGCGCCGCCATGGATCCATTTTGATGCTAAAACATTGCCCTCCGCCGATGACGCTGCGCCGGATAGCTCAATCTTCACGTCTTCACCCTCCTCATTGTTCACGACCAGAGCAATGTGCACATGCTCACCCGCATACACTGCTGGCATTGTAGCGGGCTCAGTCTGGAGCCTGATTTTGGCAGGCCGTGGTCGAACCTCAGCACTCATTGGGTCCGCCTGGCGACGGTACGACACAGCTTTGCCGTTGCCACTGTACCACGCACTAACCGCCTCACGATGAGCCGCGACGCCAATAGGGAATTCGTAGCGCACCGCAGAGTCGATAGACCCAGTGCCAAATTTGAGCACTCCGGTCGCTCCCGATACTTTTAGCGCGCCCAATGCCTTAGGGGTGAAAGGGATATGGAAGCGCTTTGGCTCACCGGCGGTGAAATTGAGGTTCGCTTCATTTTCTTCAACCGCCCAAAGGTTCCCATCTCGCGAGCCATTTGGATTGTGGCCAATTTCAAATTTAGTATCAGTGCCCTCAACCTCGACGACTAGTTTCTCGAGTGTCCAATCTCCGTGAGGAGACACCATCGACAATTGCAGCGTTGAGGGCACGTTCAGATGCAATTCAGGCGATTCAAACACCGCTGTCAACACCAGCGGACTTACCGTGCCCTTGGCTATGCCATGGGCGGGCGCGTGCTGTGCAAATGTTTTCACTGCCTTTTCTACCTCGCTAGCATGCTTGCCACCGAGCGAATTCAGCTCAATGGCATACAACAGGGCCTCCTCGCCAGTTTCATCCTTCGCTGCCAATTCTAGCAGATTTACAAGACAGGCAGATTGGAGCTGTGTCCAATTGTCATTCCGATAAATATCCAACGCCCGATTTAGCGCGTTCTTTTGATCCTGGGGTTTGTCACAAACCTTAGCCAGCTGCAGCGATGCAGCCGCAACCGACCGGCGGTGGGCTTCTGACAGGGATAGATCAGCAATTGCACTCTCGAGCTCGACAATCTGAACAGATTTGATATCGCCGACATGCTCGATTCCTCCCAGTGATGTACTACCATCAGTTTCCGCCTCAGTCCCAGTGCTGCCTGACTTTGTAGATGCTGATGCCGGATGCTTTGCAAAGTTTGCGGCCGTAGCTGCAGCTGTCAGTGTCGTCGCCGCCTCGAGATGTAGGAACCCAGAACGAGGAAGTCGGACTACTGACGACGATTCGAGATCAGGAGACGAGAATGCAGCGTCATTGCTGATTGTGGTGCCTTTAGTATCATCAATTAGCCGAGCCAGGCGAATCTGCTGATTCGCCAGCCAGTACTGATGTGATGCAGATGCGACGGAGAACCCCTTACGCGACAAAAGAGAGCTCACGGCGTCGAGATGGAGTAGGAATTTGCGGTATGCAACGTTAGGCTGTTCGAGGTACAGACACAATTTCCATATTTTGAACCCCACCACGTCTAGAACATTTAGTCCCTTGCGCCACAAGTCTAGCGAGGCGCCCTGGTCTAGCGACCTCGCAGAGTGGACGGCTTCAAATAACTCTAACAGGCCCTCGTATGTGTCCTCAAACCCCTTTAGCGCAGTGCTGATATCCTGGCGGAATTCGGCCATTGTCGCCAGTTTGTACAGATACCGCACATCCCAGCCAGCACTAGACAGCGCCGGAGTCAGCGGGCCCGAGGATGCAGAAGAGGCAGCGGCGTCCGTTGGCGTCGGTGTTGGCGCTGAAGGGGAATGAATTGGCGAAGTCGCTCGCTTCTTACGGATCCGCCGGCTAATGGACGAGTAGAATTCGAGACATTGGTCGTACGCAAGTAAGCAGATGGACTCTACAAACGTCTCTCGTTCGACTGGCGAAGAGTTGGCAGACACATATAGCAAGCCCGTGCGTGGCGGGAGGCCGGTAGCCCGTCGCAGCTGGTTGATGCGCTCGTCAAACACGTCTGAAGCGACAATTCCCACAACTAGCTTGATATCTCGAGCCTCGAGCTGGGCCTTGAGTCGGACCAATTGCTCCACCAACAGCGTGTCGTCGTTATTGTCAGCAGACAGTTCGTGAAACGACACCACAGTTCCTGGGACCAGATGCAAGTACTTGTCATCCCAATTGCCCGAAATAACTCCATTAGGGTATAGGTCGGAACTTGGGTTCCTAGGCGAAAGCGGCGAATGAAGCTCGTGATCTGGATACGTTGGTGTCCTTGCAGCAGTGGGCCCTGGGCCTGATCCTGATGCAGGGCGTACGGAATTAGCCGCTGATTTCCGTGGCGTCAGACGGAACGTGTCGTCAGCAAACTGGATGTTCACCAAATGGTTTAGCTTGCGCCTGGACGCCCGCGGTGCCAAGTGTTCATAGAGCTTGAGGTCACTAGACTTGGCCCTGAGTCTGGAGTGGAGGTCTTTGGCGATGGGCGACTCCGCGACACGGTCGGTTCGAGCAAGCGCTTCGCCAGACCGCTGAAGGGGGTGACCCGGTAGTATAGGCGACCCGCCCAAGCCAACGACCACCACCAAAGGCGTGTGATGACACAGTTGGCTGTCCATTCGTGATCGTTACGGGGTGAAAGAGTGAGACGTGGGGGTGTCGGGGAGAAATGAGCTCACGGCGACAGTTGGGAGGAGGAGGTGCAGTGAAGGGTCAGAAGGCCGAGGGGGGATAGATGGGAATCGGGGAGAGGGGGGTCAGGGGGATATGGTTAGGAGAGGTGTCGTTGGTTAGTTTGTGGAATTGCTCAGCTTTTTGACAAATTTTGACGGAAATTGGGCGGAAATTGGCCAGAGACTAGTGCAAAACTAGTGCAAAACTGGGCCAGAAACTGGGGTATTGGACCGTCATTTTTGGTTGATTTATTAACGACTTGGGAACATTTTTTAACATCTTGGCCAAATTGACGGCTCTGACCAGAATTACATTTTGTGTAGCAAATTTGGCAGTTTGAACGGTAGTTGACGCGCAGCTGATATAGTTCTAGTATAGCTATACATCTACAGCCATACCGGGCCCTGTAGCTTACAGCTTTGACTGAGATTGAAGCTCGGTACTGAAGACCGCGGCAAGATCATCTGCCGCCTCATTCAGGTAGAATCTCAATTTCTCGGACCCCTGCTTCTTGGACACAATGTTGATGTTAATATTGTTCTCATTGATCATGTATGCACACCCAAACCCGGTGTCCAGCACTTGAGACCATCCGTACCCATTGTAGTACTCAGACGACAGCTGCGAGGTCGAAAGAGACCAGGAAGCAGAGTATCCAAACATTGGGTCTTGGTAGATAGCCGGCAACGGGTCAGAGTCCTTTAGGAGCTTCTTGAGTCCAAACAGGTGGCGGTCAACTCCATGTCCGGCCGAAGCATCAGTAATGTACTTCACATGGGCATCGATTGCCTTTCGCGCCGCGGCAATCTTGTCGGCGGCCGACACAGCAGGGTCCTCAAACGCTTCACAGAACGCAATTGACTCCAGCGAGACCGACCGGCAGGTCTCAGTTCGCCCAAGCTGGAACCGTCGGGTAGCAGCCGACTCGTAGGTAGGCCGCGACACCCCGTGCATCTTGTAGTACGCCAATTGGATAAGCATCTGGAGGAACGCGTCAGGAGAGCACTTGAACTTCTTCATGAGCCCCTTGCCGTAGCCTTGGTAATTGAACACTGCAAGCTCGTGCTGGTCAATTTCGGCGTTGAAGTCAGCGATTGCCTCGTCAATGTTCGCCTCAATAGACCCGTTAATGTTGAACTTGACCTCCTCTGGGGGCGGGATCGAGCTATCAACTGACTGGTTCAGCTCGACCTTGTTGTTAGCAATCACATCGCAAACGTAGTCGTTGAGCCGGTGGGTCTGGGTACCGTCCATCATGGAGTGCTCACCCATGAACCCGGAAGTACCATTGTCATTGACAATGAACTGCAACGGCTTGTCGTAGAATCGGTTCTTGCCGTCTCCGTGCCAGTACTGGTGAGCGCGCTCTTCCCGAGTGATGGGCTTGGCGTCGTCAAGACAGACCACAAACGACGAAGCCTCGATATCCCTCAAAGCGTCCTTGTTGCCAGCGGAAATGAGCTCGTGACGGAATGCACCCCACTTGTTACGGTTTTCAGAAGTGAGCGCGCCAATTGCCGGGCCCCGGGTGTCCGCAAGCTTGTAAACCTGCTCAAACTGCTTCTCAAGCTCCCCAGTGGTAATGACACGGCCCTTGACCTGGTGAGGGATCTTGAAGAACCGATTCTTGCGAATGGCAATAATGTACTTATTTTCAGCAAAAGGGTACTGTTGGGGGTAGTCTGTACCGCCGTTTACAGGGATTCGAGACGTGTTGAACATAAACTGGTACGCGTCCATACAGATTGGGTTCTTGCGCATATACTCCGGCTCCAGAGTCTTATTGTCCACTTCGTCCTTGAACGTCAGCGCAGCAGAGGTGATCGCAGCAGCCCGAGTGGCAGGGTTTCGGCGTAGTTTGTCATCTTTGTGGGAATAGAAGTACGACACGTACGGAACCACGGGGTCCTTGTAGTCAAGGTACGCCGCGTTGTTCCACCATTCAAAGATCCAGTTTTTGGTTTTTGGGTCAGCGGCCCGGGCCTCGAGCTTCTTTTGCAGCTCGACTCCTTCAGACTGGACAAATTTCTTGACCGCGTCCTCAGTTTTGGCATACTGGTCCTGAGAAGCGACAGCCTTGACCGACCGCAAGTACCGTGCAGCAGTCTCCTCTAGAGACGGCACCGGCAGCTTTGGTAGCGAGTCCTGGAACCGCAGCATTGGGCCCTTGCTCTTGTCTTCAACGTAGGCGTGAGTAGCATTGAGTCGAATAGAACCAAGGCGAGCGATAGAAGCAGTTCGACCAGCAGTGCTGGTGGCCGAGCGAGTCATACGGGCGAGCATTAGACAGAAGCCAGGAGTTCAACGAGGCAAGACAAGACAGAAAAGATGAAGCAGCAAGTACAAAGAGTCCAGGCAACGTTCAGGCAATGTGGCAGGATCGCACTGACAGTCTGGCCGGTTCAATCTAGGTCGGTTGTGGTTCTGGTAGCTCACTTCTGTTCTGGTGAGGTTGAATTTTTCACCCGATCCTGTCTTTAAGTGGACCCCTCATTACCCCGGATCATGTGGGGTAGGGAAGCCGTTTGTCCGAGGCATGAATGGAGGCAGTGAGACAGGAAGGAGGAGCCATCCCAGGCGATGAGTTGGGGGACTTCTGAGGTATGTGTCTAATCAATTGACCCGTTTAGAGTATAGGACTTGGTTATTTTTGACTATTTGGCGGCGAAATCGGTGTGTTTTTGCGGTTCGGCCGTGGATTCCACCGGCTCGGCGGTTACTGCGTTAGCCGAGGACTCGCCGAGCCGAGACAGGGACCTGAGACAGACAAGCTGTCGGGGCGATGAGGGCCGGGATAGAGTAAGCAAGATGTAGCCGAGACGCAGAAAGAAGGAATTTGAGGGGGCAATTAGAAGCGGCGGCTAGTACCACTATATACACACATATATATATTTGAGAATAGTTTAGCTCAATTACGCACTAGCAGCCGGTCACTACTTTGCAGCAACAATTCTACGCTCGTCACGTATACTTGATACGACTCAATACAAACCTACTCTCCAGTGAAATTAGGAGCCCGCTTCTCTGAAAACGCAGCCATCCCTTCCTTCTGGTCCTTGGTTCCAAAGAGTCCATGGAAAATCCGTCGCTCGTGCTGCAGACCCTGCTGCAGCGGCACTTCGAACCCAGTATTGATAGCTTCCTTAGCAGCTACCACTGCCAGCGGCGAGAAAGACGCAATCTCCGACGCAGTTTTGACCGCCTCGTTAACTAGCTGCTCAGGGGGGAACACCTTCGCCGCGAGCCCCCAGTTCAGAGCGTCGGCAGCGTTGAAGTTGCGGCCAGTAAGAATAATCTCGGACGCTCGGGACCGGCCAATGAGCTGAGGCAGGCGCTGGGTGCCTCCAATACCGGGAATGACCCCCAGCTTGATTTCAGGCTGGCCAAACACCGCCTTCTCCCCAGCGTAAATGATATCAGCCATCATCGCCAGCTCGCACCCTCCACCCAATGCGAACCCATTGACGGCAGCAATAATCGGCTTGCGCACCCCTGATTGGTTCCAGTCGTGAGTGAAATCGGTGCTAAACACATCAGCAAACGTCTTGTCCTTCATCTCCTTGATATCAGCTCCCGCCGCAAACGCCTTCTCCGACCCAGTAATCACAATTGCCCGAATCTCCTCGTCACTGTCAGCGGCCTTCATCGCGTGGTTCAGCTCCCCAATCAAGCCGGTGCTCAACGCATTCAGGGCCTTGGGCCGGTTCAGCGTGACCAGTCGGACTCCAGTCGCCGGTTTCGACACAATGATATTCTCGTACGATCCTGCTGTCGAGTACATTCTTGCTCTTAGGGGCATAGCAAACGCGGGTGCAACTCTGATGGAACGAAGTAGCATCATCAGCGTACAGACGATGCGGCCGTTCGATTGCTTATAAAATGGCGGGGTTGGAGTGTCTCGGCGATTTCTCGGCGAGGGTATAGGCGGAAAGGAAGTAGGAAGGGCGGAGACAGTGTGGGGAGGAGAATGGAGAGGTGGAAATGAAAGGCAATTGAAAGCTGGGGAATTGTGATGGAGAATTGATTGAAATCTGGAACAGTGGTGGAAATTGAAAAGTTGGGAAGTGTGGTGGAAATTGACGGCATTCGGAAACTCATTCTGCGATTTGCTCATTGCTACTAACCAAATACGTACAACTCATATGCCATACGTACAGCTCATACTGGCAGGTTGCTATATACACTCATTCCTCGCCGTCGTTCACAATTCGCTCGCATTCAACGCGTTCACTGCATCAACTGTCCTTAATGCCTGTTAATCCTTCATGCCTGACTACTGCCTCGGTCCTGCAGCGGCAATTTGATCCAGCTTGGCCCGCAAATCAGGTCGCTCCTTGATAATCCGTAGCTGAGTTCGCGCAGCCTCAGCGTAAGCCAAGCATTGCACAGTCTCAGTCTCGCTGCGCGCCAGTTCGGCATTCCTCACAAACAAGTCCAAAGCTTCCTGAGTCTTGTTCTGCTGCAGGCAGAATTGGGCCAGGGTGCTGACTGCCACATCGCTCAAGGGGTCGAGGGCGACTGCCTTGCGGCACACGTCCTCAGCAGCGTTAAGGTCTTGGGTCTTTTGGAACAGAGCAAGCGCCTTGTTGATAAGGGGCAGCACATTGACGGTGCCAGCGGATCGGCTGGACTCGATGCGGATGGCAGTATCAAACTCTTTGATGGCCTCATTGATGGCACCCTGATCAAGCAAAATCTCACCAAAGTAGGTGTGGACCTCAGACGAGTCTGCAAACTGGGTCAACAGCTTTCGGAATGACTCCAGCGCGTCCTGAGCAGACTGCGATCGGTACTGGGTCACCGCCAGCTGGATATGGGCATACATAAAGTCATTGTCGAGGGCAATGGACTGCTTAAAGTCGTCAATGGCTGCATTGAAGTCGCCATTAAGGAACGCCACTTGGGCGCGGTGGTAATACAGATCAGGGGACTTGGAGTCCAGGGTCAGAGCAGTGGCAAAGTCCGACTTGGCCAATTCCAACACTCCGCTCTCCATGAACACCGCCGATCGCTTAATGTATCGGCGTACAGTGTGCTCCAGCTTCAGTGCCTCTTCAATGTCCTTGGCGGCGCCCTCGAGATCGTTGGCGAGGAATCGGAACGTGGACCGGAATTCCAACGCTAGCGCCTTGTTGGTGAGTGGTTTGTCCTCCTCGATTGCCTTATTAAACAGGTCCTGAGCCTGCTCAAACGATTCGTAGGTGCCCTGTTCAACAGCGTCGAACGCCAGCTTGAGGCTGTAGTCTCCGGTTCCCTCAGTAGCATTGGTTACGGACTCGGGGAGGTCCTGCTTTCGGAATGAGCCCAAGTATGCACGGACCGAGGAAGCCGATGGCAGAGCTGGGTCCCGATTGGCGTACTTTTCCTTGTAAATTCGCTCGGCCTCGAGCTTGAGCACACGGTCCACCGCCATGTTGAGGTTTTTGTCTTCAAAGTTGCCCAGAATGCACGCGGCCGTGAAGTCGAAAATGGCGTCCACAAAGTTTCCGAGCTTTTCGTATGCGACAGCCCGTCGCGAGAAGGACTTGATGTAGTCTGGCTTGAGTTTGAGCGCGATGGTAGTGTCGTCAATCACCTTTTGGTACTCCTTGAGGAATGAGTAGCACGCGGCCCGGTTCGAGTAGAACACAGGGTCCTTGTCGTCGCACTTGATGGCATCAGTGTAGAACTCAATTGCCTTTTCGTAGTCCTTGGCAGCAAATGCCGAGTTACCCGCGGTCTTGAACTTGAGCGACAGCTCCTTCAATTGAGCAGCCGGCAGCTTCTTGACTTCGTCCCAGTTCTTCACCACGGGGTATTCTGGGCCGTCGCCATCCTTCTTGACAGGGAATCCAGCCACAGACCCAGCGTCTTGACTACCACCAGTAGAAGACTTTTCGGACCCATTGGCGCCAGTACCGCCGGACCCATTAGCAGCGGCCTTGGCCTTCTTCTTCTTCTTTTTGTGCTTGGCGGATCCTGAAGACCCGGCTCCAGATTCGGCAGTAGCCGGCTTGGGCGAACTGTTGTAGACGTAGTACGCGCCCACACCAGCAGAAACTGCGACCACAGCCGTCGCGGCGATGACGGCCGTCTTGTTGCGACTCACAAAACTGGACACGGACATTTCTGTGAGGTTGCGAAGTTTGACCTTTTTCAAAATTTGCCTCTGAAATTTCCAAATATTCCACTCTGCACAGCCGTCCGGGGGTCTACCAGCAACCTCAGCTAGGAGGTGTACGAGATGAAAGGAGGGCAGAGTGAGGGTGCCAATGGCGGTGCTGCCGGGAGCATTAGGCCACGCGGACTGGAGTAGACTTGCGACTTGGGCGGCCAGATTGGCTGGGAACTTTGTGTTTGGGATTGTGATGTGGGGACGTGACGTATGCTGGCGAGATTCGGTATGAAAGGCTGGAGCCGGAGACAGGCCGAGAAGGGGCAGGCCCGTGGTAGAGTGGCATGGCATGTAGACAAATCTGGGGACTGAGGTGCGCCAAACGCCGCGACCGTGTAACTACGCTCAGCTGATTCCGTCTGATTCTGTCTGAGTTTGTGATGATGGCTCTGGGTGCTCTGCTGCTGGCCCGTTTCCTCACTGGAATTCACTTAATAACGGCCGATCGGCGGTACCTGCATAAATGTTTCATTAGACAGGCACTAGCAAAGGGCCAGAAATGGATGGGGGAGTCAGATGCATTAGGATGGTAACTGGCCACAGACCAGGGGCAACCAACGAGCAGGGACAGCCAACGAGCAGGCAGTATACAGTGCAGCAGTTCCAGCGGTAGGTGGCGGTAAGACTAAAGCAATCCTGTACAATGGCATTGTCAGTACAGGTAGCTATGGGGCTGTCAAGCACATTCAAGGTATATCCGGTGGAAGATACGGAAAAGATCCATTCAAATCGAGGTGTGCAATAACGGAAAAGGCATACAATTGCCAGCATTTGCAGTATTCCTGTATTCCTATACCGAGTATTGGCTTATATAAATCCTCAACACAAGTAGCACAGCTGCACGCCCGGGCCATTATTTCCCATTCTGCTTGTTCCTTCTGCCTGCCTACGACGCTTCCGCCTTACACGCCTATCATTGTTGACTCAATTGACTCAACGCATCGCTAACGCATACCGCTCCCTTCAGCCCGCCGGCGCAAGCCCGGCACCAGGCAAGCACCGCCAGGCCACCACATCCCCACATTCTCGCCCCCAACTAGTACAATTTTCGCACCAACGGCCCACCGATTCTATACTGCTTCTCCAAAGGCTAGCTGCTACAGACCCGTCCACGTCGTCCGCTCGTCCGCTCGTCCGATTCTCCTTAGCTTCATGCTGCCTGCCTCGCCAAGGTCTCACACCCAAACCTCCTCGGCGATTTCTCGGCAACATGCTCGGCTGCTAAGGGCGCCGAAAATCTGCCGGACCGGTGGAGGAGATCTCAATCACCCGGTACCAAATGACGGCTACTGGCGGCCAGCGTGGCGGCTGGCGGCTGGCGACTAACGACTCACGATTTGAAACCACTGCCTACCAACTGGTCGAGCCGTCGTCGTGATCGCATTGCAGATTAATCCCAGGTAACCGCTGGCTGCCTCGCCAGACCCGTGTTATCGGCGTTAGCCGAATGTGCTAACATCTGGCGGCCCCCATCTCTAAGTGGTTGACCGAGGCAAACGGCTGGTGAGACCCCACATGATCCGGGGTAGATATATAAAACTCCGGCGGGGCACTGGGCCAAGGAGTGAAAAATATCCTGAATCTTAGCCTCGATTCAGTAGTGGTATTAATGCTAGCCCGAATGACTCGCACTGCTACTAGCGCCACTGCCCGAACCGCTCCGTCGGTCTCTAGACTGGGGTCAATCCGTCTCAATGCTACCCACGCCTACGTCGAGGACAAGACCAAAGGGCCCATGCTCCGCTTCGAGGACTCGCTGCCAAAGCTGCCGGTGCCGTCTCTAGAGGAGACTGCTGCGCGGTACCTGCGGTCGGTCAAGGCGGTGGCGTCCCCGGACCAGTATGCCAAAACTGAGGACGCGGTCAAGAAATTTGTCCAGTCTGAAGGAGTCGAGCTGCAGAAGCAGCTGGAGGCCCGGGCCGCGGACCCAAACACCAAAAACTGGATCCATGAGTGGTGGAACAATGCCGCCTATCTCGACTACAAGGACCCCGTGGTTCCGTACGTGTCGTACTTTTTCTCTCACAAGGACGACAAGCTCCGCCGAAACCCGGCTGTCCGAGCCGCGGCCATCACCTCGGCGGCGCTGGTGTTCAAGGACCAGGTCGACACCAAGGCGTTGGAACCAGAGTACATGCGCAAAAACCCCGTCAGCATGGACGCTTACAAGTACATGTTCAACACCTCTCGAATCCCTGTAAATGGCGGGTCGGACTACCCCCAGCAGTACGCGTTTGGTGACCACAAGTACATTATTGCCATTCGCAAGAACCGATTCTTCAAGATCCCTCACGAGGTCAATGGCCGAGTCATCACCACCGGAGAGCTCCAGAAGCAGTTTGAGCAGGTATACAAGCTCGCTGACACTCGTGGCCCAGCTGTCGGCGCCCTTACTTCTGAGAACCGTGACAAGTGGGGTGCATTCCGACAGGAGCTCATCTCTGCCGGCAACAGAGACGCCCTCCAGCAGATCGAGGCGTCGTCGTTCGTGGTGTGTCTCGACGATGCTAAGCCCATCACCCGGGAAGAGCGCGCTCACCAGTACTGGCACGGAGACGGCAAGAACCGATTCTTCGACAAGCCTGTGCAGTTTATCGTCAACGACAATGGTACGTCTGGGTTCATTGGAGAGCATTCCATGATGGACGGCACCCAGACTCACCGACTCAACGACTTTGTATGCGACGCCATCAAGAACGGTAAGGTTGAGCTTAACCAGTCTGCCGACAGCTCGATTGCACCCCCCGAGGAGGTCAAGTTCAACATCAACGGCGCCATAGAGGCCAGCATTGATGAGGCCGTGGCTGATTTCGACTCCCTCATTGGCGAGCACGAGCTTGCCGTCCTCAACTACCAAGGATACGGCAAGGGGCTCATGAAGAAGTTCAAGTGCTCTCCAGACGCCTACGTGCAAATGATCATCCAGCTGGCGTACTACAAGATGCACGGGGTGTCGCGACCCACCTACGAGTCGGCCGCTACTCGTCGATACCAGCTTGGCCGTACTGAGACCGCCCGATCGGTCTCGCTGGAGTCGGTTGCATTCTGTGAGGCGTTTGAGGACCCTACTGTGTCGGCCGCTGAAAAGATTGCCGCAGCGCGAAAGGCAATTGCTGCCCATGTCAAGTACGTCACTGATGCGTCTGCAGGGCACGGAGTCGACCGACATCTGTTTGGACTCAAGAAGTTTGTCAAGAGCACGGACCCAGTTCCCGCCATTTACCAGGACCCAATGTTTGGATACTCTGCTTCTTGGTATCTTTCGACCTCGCAGCTGTCGTCCGAGTTCTTTGATGGCTGGGGATTCTCTCAGGTCATTGACTCTGGGTTTGGCTGTGCATACATGATTAATGAGAACAATGTTACTATCAACGTTGTGTCTAAGCACCTTGGATCTGACAAGCTCCGGTTCTATCTTAACGAGGCTGCTGACGACCTGGCTGCTGTGTTCAGCACTGAGCTTGCTGCAGCTCCTGCCAAACTCTAAGACTTTACGGGCTTTTCTAGACTATAGTTAGACTATAGAATAATGACATTCTGACAATTGAATTTAGTGCTGTAGAGGCATGTCTCAGGTCTAATCTTATCTCCGACATCGGCGACGCGTAAAGCCGTGCAACGCCAAATCAGTCTTAATGACTTTTCAGTCGTGTTTTCGATCCTTCAGGTTGCGAGAAAGTGAACCCGTGGCCGATTGCGACGGTGAACTGCTTGAAACCCGACGATTTTACGGCTGTAAACTCGTGATGCAAAGGTCTCGGGCGTCGATGGCTCCTTTGAGGGCTGGTGCGTCCCAATCGGCTCTAGCTGAAGAGTACGAAAAGACTGAACAGAGCATCACCTTGGCGCTTCAAGATATCGACAAGAACTTTGCTCGAGCAAACCAAATAGTTGCAGAATCGGTGCTTCCAGCAATCGAACGGTTTTCTAAGGAGTCTCGAACTTTGTGGACTGGTGCGAGGTTTTGGAAGGAGTTTCTGGAGGCTGCAACTAACACTGTGCTCTCTGGGTACGACGAGGACGCCTACGAACAGGAGCAGCGGCAGCAAGAACAAGAACAACAAGAGCAGCAGTTGGGCGACCTGGGTCAACAGGATAATAGGAACCAGGTGAAGGAGGAGTTTGGAGGCGAATACGGAGCCGGACCGCAGACGACCTTAGATACGTCGATGTTCGAAGATAGCACGTTCACGGGCAGGCCTGCGGTTGTCCAGTCGACGCCAAATAACAAGCCGCGGGTGTCGTCGCTAACTAAGATTCCAAAGCCAGTGTCGACTCCGTCACGAGCGACTCCACGGAGCGACTCAAGGCGTGGTAGCTACTTTAGCCCAGTCAAGACCGAGGATGGGGATGTCTCAATGGGCTCAATAGGCTCAACTGGCCCAGGCGGATCGCCATTGGCTCGACAGCATAACCAGAGCTCCCCAGACGATGATGAAGCGGAGATCCGACCCCCTACTCTAACCACGCATATTTCATTTGACCAGAACCAGCTCCGATCCCTGGACACGCTGGACACTCCTAGTAAGACGGCTGGACGAACGCCAGTGGCCGCATTTACTGCTAACGCTGGCACTGGCACTGGCACTGGAATCGCAACTGCCACTGGCAATAACCAGAATTGGTTATCCAAAACGCCCAGAAGCGCAGTCAGACACCATGCGCTAGGCCGAGTGTGGCGATTTCAGGCGACTCCAAGAAAGCCAGAGCCATCTAGCAGCCTTGATTTTGACTCTCCGGATATCAAACCTCCTCAATTGAGCTCAAACTACTTTAATTCGCCTGGATTCGGCGACGTTTCTATGGAGGATGCTAGCCCGGGACCCAGCCACAAAGCGGGACCAGCCAGGACGCGGCCGCCGGTGCCAATGGGGTCTAAGTTCAAAACCGCTACTCCATTGCGACCACCGAAGAAAACATTCATGACCCCTCAGGAAGTGGCTCCTTATGCATTTGATTCTGATTCTGACGCTGACATGCTAAAAACGCCGGTCAAAACCACTCAATTTAGCCGGCCCCGCCGCGAATTCCAGGCTACGCCTGCCCGAGAGAATGCTCAAACCATTGTCGACAACATTCTCCGCGACGTTGACGGTACCGACGACGCGTCGATTTCATTCCCGTCTGGTCTCAACCAGTCACAATTCAACTTCTCACTTGACGAAAGTTTCGACGACCATGACGACCGAAAATTTAGCAGCAAAAACTGACTGCTACAGCATGCACCGTATTAACTATTTACATGTCTACTTCACCGGAGCAGACTCATCCCAGCTCGGCTGTATCTGCGTCCAGGGGTTACCACCTGTTTCCGTCTCGACGGTCGGATTTTCGGCCATCAATCCACTCCTTTTTGCATTCTCGATACGCTCGAAAGTACTCCATGCATTTTGTTCGGTCAAAGTCGTTCCGTTCCATACACTTGAGCGACATTTTGGATGCTTCTGAACAAGGGTCGTAGAATTGTGAAGACGCCTTGGCTCGAAAAGCGTCTTTATGTGATTGATCTAACGGCGTGTCGGGATAAAACTTTAAGTTTCGTTCATCGGTAAAGTCCACCTTGGACTTGTCTTTCTCGACCGGCATTATGAAGGGGCGAGGTGTTGGGGACCTCTTTTTGGGGTGTCGTTGTTGGTGTCTAGTGGCTTTTGAGAGGGATGCGATCGAAGAGCTGAAAGACTGCAAACTCACCTGAACATCACGTGCTGATCACGGGGTTTGACAAATTTCAGATCATTTCAGATCACAAATTTCAGCGTTTCACATACTGTCACTTGGCAATGTCTAGTTGCAAGAGATGTGGTGAACCCGCAGTGACGGTATCTCGGGCTGAACCTTTCTGTGAAGCTTGTTTTACAAAGTTTGTCCAGTTCCGCCACCGCAAGGCCCTGGAAAGATTCAAGGTCGACTACTCGCAGCCCCCTCCTCCAGATCAGCATGTATTATTGGCCCTGTCGCTAGGCACTGCATCGATAGCGTTGCTAGATATGTGTGCTGCTCTGATACAGGCTCAAAAGGGTATCCACCGGGGTCGACAGGGGTTCTATTTGCATGCTGCGTTTATCCATGAGCGCTGGGAAGGAGACGAAGTTTTTGATAAGGATGCGACTTCCAAGCTACAAGAAGTAAAAGAAGCATACCCGGACTTGGACTCTTTAGATGTGGTACAGCTGGATCGGGATGCTGTGACTGCTGGGATCTCGTCCATGAATCGAACTTCTCGTCAGGACTGCATGCACTTGATTCGACTCAAGACTATCAACACGATTGCAGAAAAGAGGCATTGCCAGACTGTCATTTTTGGCCATTCACAAACCAGACTGGCCGAGCTTGTGCTGGCTCTGACGGCAAAGGGACGGGGCAATTTGGTCGCTTCGGCCATTGAAGAGCCAGAGTACCCGCTCCAGGAGGTGCTGTTCACCGAACTTCAAACTTATAATGAGCTCAGGGGGCTTGGGAAGTTTGTACTAGTTGCTGAGAAAGTGCCCGGAACCACTAAGCTTCAGTCCGTGGATGAACTGGTGCGACAGTATTTCAGGTCGGTCGAGCCTGATTTCCCGTCAGTGGTGTCTACAGTTCTGAGGACTGCCCAAAAGCTGGGCCCTTCTCCTGCATCTGATGAACTGTGTTCAGTATGCCAAAACCCAATTGAACAGCACGACCCTCAGCAATGGCTCTCCAGAATCACTGAAAATCCTCCTCACAGTACTGAAGTGATAGCGCCCGGCCCAACTTGCTATGGGTGCCTAATCATGCTTCGAGGCACAACTGGGTCGCCAGTGCGGCCATCAGTGAAGTCAATTCTGTCGGAGTACGAGTTATGACCTATTACCGTTCGCTAGAGCATTGATCCATAATTTATTCAGAAAAAAGCGTCCTTGCTATACACAGTGGCCTATTTCTCAGGCGTCCTCGCTACCTACTCGCTACATACTGGTTCAGCCTTCACTTTCGCTGCCCATAAGCTTTGGTTGCGTACTCACCATTGATGACAATGACATCCTCAGGGCGGTAGTCATGCTTGCCGCTAAAGTACGATTCGAGAATGTTCTTAGTTCCCAAGGCGTATCTGGCCTGAGCGTCCAAGGTAGTGCCTGACATGTGGGGAACCATTGCATTACCTCCTCCATACTTGTTGGCCATCTTTCTCCAGGGGTGGTCTTTTGGAGCGGGCTGAGGGTACCAGACGTCACCGCCATAGCCTCGAAGTTGGCCCGAGGCAACGGCGTCAGCTACATCCTGCTCGACGCAGATTGCACCTCGAGCGGTGTTAATGAGCCAGGCGCCCTTCTTCATTTTGGAGATGAGGTCCTTGTTGAACAGTCCCCGGGTGGACTCGTGAAGTGGCACGTTGATGGTGACAATATCAGCCTGAGCCAGCAAGTCCTCGAGCTTGTCTACTCGGCGAGCACCCACCTTCTTTTCCAGCTCCGGCGACAATGGCTGGTAATCGAAGTACAGCAGTTCCTTGCAGTTGAATGCCTGCAGACGCTCCAGCACTCGGTACCCAATTCGCCCGACTCCGACGGTGGCCACGACCTTGCCCTCCACATCATAAGAGTCTTTGGCGACGGCAGCCACATCCCAGTCTCCGTTGATGATCTGCTCGTGAGCGGGAACAAAGTTGCGGACGAGGGTGAGAATCGTGAGCACCACATGCTCGGCCACGCTGACGACGTTTGATCCAGTGACCTCAGCGACGGTGATCTTGTGCTTGTTGGCAGCATTGAGGTCGACGTGGTCCGAGCCCACTCCAGCAGTCACACAGAGCTTGAGGTTCTTAGCCTTGGCCAGTCGTTCAGCAGTGAGGTATCCTGGGTGGAATGGGGTAGTGATGACCACCTCAGCGTCGACAATGTGCTTGTCGAGATCAGAATCAGGGCCCTCCTTTGAAGACGTTGTGATCAATTCATGACCCTGAGACTCAATCCACTTGCGGATTCCAAGCTCATTTTCAGTGGAACCAAGTAAACGGGGCTCATCAATTGCGTGCTTACCAGCAGAGTAGAGAATCAAGAGAATCTTCATAGCGGCAGAGGTAGAACAAGTCAGCAACCGGAATAGGCAGCTAACAGCAGTAGGCAGTAAGAGGCTGTCAGTAGCAGCGGCAAAGGTAGTCAGCAGCAGTGGCAAGGTAAGCAGCCCTAGCACACTAGTAGTAGAAACAGTCTGAGGAGATTCAGAGCGATAGCAAGATTCTCGATCGTTACAATTGCCGGCCTTTATACCTCTCTACCCCACATTTCGCATCGGCAACCCCCATCCGGCCCTGTGCGAAGCTGTGCGGCGGGCGGGAGATTACACGGCTGTACAGGGCTCATTTGCAGGCAGGTTCGGATGCATGGGCACCAGATAGGGCCCCAAATTGGGCGAATTCTAAGCATTTGGTAAGTGCGAGTAGCCGAGCGGGTAGCAAGCGAGACGGCCGGTGTGGCTCAGACGGGTCCGTACATTTCTGGGGCCCCGCCGGGCGGGGACGGAGGGTGTCTGGCAGTACCGATCCGCTGGGAGCGGCTGGGAGCGGCTGGCCATCAGGCAGCCGCAGCGAGATGAGCAGGGAGAGCGGGGAAAGGGAAGGGGAGTGGACAGTGTAGGGAGAAGGAGGTAGAAGGCAATTGCGGTAGGTAATGAAGGGGAGCCGGCTGGTGTTACGGCTGGCATTGTACGGGGTGTGCTGGTGCGGGACTAACCGCGCGCGAGCCGCCGTGCGAGCTTCATTCCGGTGTGGTTGCAGACCAGGGTGTGGCTAATGCAGGGAGCTCACCGAAAGCTGGAAGAAGGAGGTGGTAGCGGGTTGCAGGAGCAAGCACGCTATCCGGCACGGTATCTAGCACGGTATCCAGCACGGTCCGGCACGGTATACAGGGTGTACAGCACGGTGTTGAAACTGGCCACAGCAGGTGGATTGAAGAGTAACTGCAGTTGGAAGTGGGAGCGGGGTGAAACGGGCTGGGTGCTAAGAGCTTGAGAATGGAGGGCCTGGTGGTGGCCAGTGTGGTGGAATTGAGCGGTGCTATACTGCTGTACTGGCACTATGTCGGTACTGTAGCTGGCTGTAGCAACGTCCCAGCACGGTGATGGTCCTGGCAATTGACCTAGAAAGTAGTAAAATGGGAGTCCAGCTACCTAATCTCAGCAGCACAGGGCCACAATGGACTACGGCGTACAGGGATAGCTAGCAGAGAGAGCTCCAGAGATAAAGCAGACACTGTACCACAGCACCGCTCCACTCAAGCCAATGGCATAATGGTGCACTGGTACAATGCACTGGTACAATGTACTGACTGACTACCCAACCATTATGGTTCTGACCATTCCAAAACCAATTTATTACAAATCTGATACTCTGGCTGTCAAGTACTGGCCGGGACGGTACGCCAAGAAGCCAGCCCAGTAGACCAGCTGGAGCCGGGAATCAGTTGAAGTGCCAGATAGGAGAGTTGGGTACAAGTTTGGTGACGAGGACAGTTGAGCCCATGGCGGGATAGTTGCAGATACTGGTGGCAGTAGCACCAGTCGTACCAATGCCACTCGCGCTTAGTGACGCTCAGCGACGCTCAGGAAGTTTTTTTTCTCGGACCTCGCCAGCTCGGCCAACACTAATTAGGCGAAGTGGACCCGAGCTCAAACAACCTCAAACTTTATCCACAAATTAGTATAAAATACAATGTACACCATGCTCAAGAGCAAATAAATACAAACCGATCATCGGATCGGAATCGAATACCAAGAAGAGTGGCCCCGCTAGAAGCAAGTAAAAATCGAATTGCAATGCTCAATCAGCATCTGAGTGGCATCGTTGCGCGCCTGCATGTCCATAATCTCCCGTTCGCCGGTCTTGTGCCAAGCTAGGGTCGGCGCAAACACTACTGAAAGGTTCTTTGAAGTCATGAGATTGGTATCAGAGTGTTGGGTCACTCGAGACAAATGCTGAACCAGCAGCTGAAGACAGTCGCGGTGAGCTGCCGGCAGCTGATTGACGACCTGTCGAAGTCTCGAAACCTTGGAGTTGAAGTCCCGGCCCTCAGTAGCTGACCGGATAAAGTCCTCATACGACTCAAACGTAATGAGGGGGTCAGGAAGATGTCGAAGATACTGCTTCACGGCACTGGTGACTCCACTTATGTCTCCAGACAGTGCCTCGTCGTATTTCGACACCATTTGTTGCTCAAACACGTCTTCAATGGCGGTGATTTGGCTCTTGCCTCCAGACTTTCGGTACAGACCTTCAAAATTCATACCTCGCTTCTCAACCTCTTCGACGCATCGCGTCACAATGATTGGAACCCGCGTGCCCTCTAGTGCAATTCGCTTTTCAATGCTCATGCCCATGAGCGTCGACCCTCCCCCAGAGCTGTCATGCTTTGCGAGCTCGGGGCGATCCGGATCGGCGCGATTGAACCACCCATTGCGAGATTTCGCGGGTTTGGTAGAGCTGCCATTGCCGCTGCCGGTTCCAAGACTGATGCCATTGCTGCCGCTGCCGCCATTGATACCGTCCTTGGGAATGGTGATGCCGAGACCGCCTACCTCCTGGGAGAGGTCTGTAACCATGTGCATGCCGTTGCTACCACCGCCACCATTCACCGGCGAAGAATTGGAATTGCCAGACGACCCAATTGACGGCGAGTCATCAGTCGCAAACACTCGGTTGAGGCCCTTAGCCACCTTGGCCCCGGGTCGCTTCCAGAACCGTCTCGCATGCTGACGGTCCTTGCGAGTGTCCACAACCTGACCCGCCTCCAGAATTGTCACCATCGGCTCTTCGGGGTTGGTCGGCGTCGCACTAGCGCTAGATCCGGCGTTGGCTAGAGTGGGAGCTGAAGTCGATGCTGACGCCCCTGACGACGCTACTGTCTCTGGCGAAGACACGTGCGCGCCAAGCTGATCCAAATTGTTCATTGAGAGAGACGAACTCATCTCCTTATACAGATCTCGCTTTCCCCCAGCGGCGGTGGCCGGAGTGGTGCCAGAGACGCCTAGCTTGGGCGCAAACTTGGTGTAGAGCTGCTTCATGAGCTCATTGTTCATGTCGGCGAGCTGAGTGTTGCGCACATTGAGCAAACTCGACTCCTCAATTGCTTGGTCGTAGCTGACCTGCAGTTCCTTCATTTTATGCTGCAGTTCCTCGCGCTGTTCAATCAGCACTGAAATCTCGCGGGTGAACTTGGTCTTGAGATCGCCTACTCGGCCAGTGAAGTCCTGAATCATCTCATCGGTTGTCGCGAACGCTGTTGGGTCGCTCTTCGACTTGGACAGAGTCTCCACTTCCTTCGACGCAATGAGACTCGACGCTTCGAGCCCGGCAATGGTCTTGTGCTTCTCTCGAATGTCCTGCTTGAGCGTCTCGACACGATGCAGGCTCTTTTCCTGGTCCTTCTCGGCCACTACCTTCTCCAGGTATGCAATGCGCTTTTTAGACTCGACGAGGTCGCGAGTCATTGACTGGCGGAAGCTGTCGTTTCTTTTGGGGGCGCTTGGCGACAATGCATGGTTCAGACTCTCGTCCATTCGAGCAATTGACGCTGACGCTGCCACCAACGTATCACGAGGAGACGCAGCGTCCCGAGGCGATGCCATTTTACTCGACCCTGACCCGGGCCGAGGAGAAGTAGCGGAGCGTTCGCGAGATTCACGTAGTTTGGTACTCGGAGAGGTCGGGGGCCGAGGCGCTTCTCGCAGTGGCCGCGAGCTGGATGCAGTCGAGGTTGTGGCCCGGGGCGAAGTGGCGCTCAAGAAGCTTGGTCGGTCTAAGCTGGACCCTAGCCTGTCTTCGCGTAGGGCCTTTTCTCGGACAGAGTTGACGTTTACGCGGGGACTTCGCGGGGGTGTCTTCGTGTTGATCATAATGTCATCATACGACTCCTCCTGGCTCAGGAAGGTAGTCAAATCGTCAGTTAGCGTCTTACCAGGGCTGGGCTGGACCAATGGCAGCGAGAACATTGGCGAGCTGCCATTCTCAACTCGATGATAAGGCGGGGACGAAGTGCCCCCGACCCTCGCGGCCGTTGGGGTCGCAGCATTTGAAACGATATCGCTCCTTAGACCATTGTCGGGCCTCTGCACGGTGATTTTGGCCTCAGACCGGTCCTTAGGGCTCGAGGGAGATTCTAAAGAGCTGATGCTACGCATAGAACGCACACTGCGGGCACTGCGGATTGACGGCGATGATCGAGGCGACGACCGCTTGAGCTCCGCGGCCGCAAATGCAGTTCGCGACGGTCGGTCAGGTGTAGCGCGGCCACTACTGGTGGCACTAACGTTGCTGTAGTCGTCTTCACGATCCGGCTCGCCATACCGCAGCCTGCCTGGTTCTGGGGTCTTGAGCGCTCCTGGTGCCTTGTCGTCTCGCAGCTCAAACTTGCGGGAGCTGTAGCTGTCGCTGGAAAACCGGTTTGCAGGGGAATGGAATTGCGGCGACGCGTCTTCAATCTCCACTGGCGGCTGTAGTCCCACTTTAGGGCGGTCAGACCCAGAGCTGGGCACACGAAGGCTGGGGCTAGGAGCACGAGGTCCCGGGCTGGGAGCTCGGGGTCCTGCGCCAGCAGTTGTGGCCGCCGCTGATTGTGGCACCGTGAGCTCAGACTTAGTTGTGGCGGCGGTGGCTGTGGTGATTTGACCGTTGGCGTATGGGTTGATCTTGTCGCGAGTTCCTTCAGACGATGTTCGTGGGGTCTTAATCGACCCGGCACTGCTGGAATCAGACGACAGATGAGTCGAATTGGCACCTGAGACGGCGACAGTTGAGCTACCTCCACTGCCGCTGCCACTACGGCTGGTTCCATTGGTCGCGTTGCTGCTGGTGCTACCGTTGCTAATGGCACTGAGATTCGCATTGGAGCTGGTGTCGCCATCAGCATCGCCCTCAGCAGGCTGGTCAAAGTCCAAGCGGGTATCGAATAGCCGGCTCAGTCGTTTTGACGCCATGCTGTCTTCTGGAAGCTGCAAAGACGACGTTCGGCTGTTTGAGCCTCCCTGAGGGGTCTGGTAGTTGCTGGACGAAGCATCGGCCTTTGACAAGGACGACATTGACGAATTGTCGAGCTTGATGATAATGTCACCGTTGACGACAGGCTTTCTAGGGATGCGAGGGCTAGCGGCGCTATCGTCACTATGAGTTTGAAACTCTCTCAGATCTGAAGTGCGAGCCCGTGACCGGTCGCCATCAGACGGTGCATTGACAAGAGGCGACGATGCAGCCGATGAGCTCAGGTCTCCGGCGGCAGCGGCATGGTTGCTACTGCTTGCGGGAGCGGCAGACTGCAGGCTGTGTCGTTGAGCGGACGATGAGGCTGTGGGATCGGCCGGGATCGATGGCAGAGACTTGTCGCGAATAGACGAGTATCTGAACCCATTCTGGTCTAAGGGCGGTGACATTGTGCCGGAGCTAGAACCGTGTCGGTGGGTGATTGAGCCGCTGGACCCGGAAGAATGCATTTGGGGGCGGGGATATTGGCCTGTGGTTGCAGACGGGGGTTTGTGGCCTCGCTGAGATCTGGTGCGGTGAGGGTCAGATGCTTGTCGGTTACGCTTACGGGCCAGCAGCAGTTCATGACAATTCATGCAAAAGATGCCCTGATAAGTCTTTGCGTAGCGCAGGTCCTCGATTGGTTTTTTACAATTTCGGCAGCTGAAGCAGGACGAGCAGAAAGCTTGATCACCAGCTAGGATGGCCAAATCATCAATCTTTTTGTTGCAAATGTTGCACCGATACGAGCAGTTGTTGCAAATGAGGGTGCCGTCACCAACCACAAGGAGGTTTGTATCGCAGTCTAGCAACGTATCACAATTTGCACACCGGAAGCCTAGGTTAGCAGTTGCATGGAGACCGATATGAACCACCGTCGAGGGGTACTTACATTCAATATGCCACCGGTTTCCACCAAGTTCATAGGCGCGGCCCTCTTCGAGTGCCTAGTTAGTATGATTCAGGAGCCTGGGGGCTGAGGTGGGCTGAGAGCAGGATGAAGACGACGACGGCAGTGTCAACGGACTTGAACGGGGACAGGAATGGGGAACGAGATGAATGGCGAGTTAATGCGGCGACGGGACAAACTGAGTTGAGTCGCCAGAGTTCAACCCTGAGTGACACCGAGTCGGGGTGGTCTCTGAATTAGGCGATATGGTCGAGAGTTGCGCCGGGTTACGCCGAGTTGTGGTTGCACCAACCCGCTGATCAAGTCGCTCTTATATGGTCCAGCGCCGTGATTCTCTCGTTTGGTTCTGATCCATTCCTTGTCTAGGTTTCAGATGTAAAATTCTCCGATAACGATCCGACGCGACCGAGAGCAAGCGATCCGCGGCCCGCTCAGTATCGACCCACCCAACCGTGCCAGGCTAGGAAGCTTTTCGGCGGTCTTCCAGGCCCTCCTTCTAAGCCCTCCTTCCTCGGTCGTCGTTGTCGCCTTTCTTGTCTGGCCAAATTTCGTTCCTGCCCTCCTCGCCCTGTCCTGGCTGCCCTACCCTGAGCTGCCCTGCCCTGCCCTGGCTGCCCTTTACGGCCCCGCTATGCCCCACGGCACAGGGCACAGGCACCGGCCCAGCCTACTCTCTCGGTCTAACTTACCTGTCCGCACTCTTTACAGTAGTGAACCTCGTCTTCGAGCCCGTCCTGGACGACCTCCATTTCGTACCAGTGGAACTTGTAGTTGTTGCACCCCTTAATTGTGTTTTTGTCCCCGACGGTGGTAGACATGCCGGGTGCAGGAGGCGGCTGCATTTGGAAGGGATGAATTGAGAGCATACGAAGAAGGAAGGGAAGGGAGGTTGGAAACAGAAAAATCCCCTAACGAGGAGGCAGGGTTGGAGTTGTAGAGGTGGAGTAAACGCTAGAGGGTTGGGGTGAGATTGGTTAGTCGCACAGTGATAGCGGCGGTTACCGGGGTTGCCACAGTGAGTTGCCACAGAGAGGCTGTCACAGTGAGGTTGCCAGTGAGGATGCTCGGCTGTCAGCAGGGTGTCGCAGTCGGTCGTAGTTGATGCTGCTGGCAGTGTAGTGGACGTGGTTGACGGCAGTCCTTTTTACGGTGGATTAGCGACCAATGTTGCTTTTGTGTGTTTCTATGATATAAATGTGCGCAATCTAGCATTGAGCGCTGGCATTGAGCGCTAGCAGCAGGCGCTGCTAGGGCGTAACGACTATTGTTTCTATGCTTGTGTTGACGGAAACTTGCGACAGATTATTCACTGTGCACAAAACCTGTAACGACGCAACCTGACACTGTGCGACTGCCTTCTGCCTGCGGCCCTACTGCCTGGGGCCCTTTTGCCCTCCTTCCGGCTGCCCCTGCTGGCTGCCCTAGTGCGATCCCAGTACGGGGTGGGAACTTGACCTACCACGCCTACACTGTGCCCTGGCTGCGGCCTGCTCCTACTCGCTATCCTACAGCGCTACATCACTGTGCTGCCACCTATTCTAAGTACAACGACGGATTTGGACATTACTCATCTCGATTAGTCGCCTTGAGCCGCCTCGTTTGAATTGTATTGCTAGTTTCACCTGCACGCAGCCAGCCGTGACGGGCGATCTGTACGGGAGCTAGAACCAGTGGGAGATGAACGCGGGCATAGCGTAGGCTTCTAGATTTCATGCTTTAGTCTACGGCTAACCTCTACCACTACCGATTCCTGCTGCCTACTGCCTACCGAACACTGCTGCCCTACTGCCTGCTACATACTGCCTACTGTCCTGCTGGTCTTCCTCTCCCTGGCGCCTCTCAGTTCTACCTCCCACTCGCCCTCTATGCCCTATGCTCTAGCCCTCTATGCCCTATGCTCTAGCCCTCTATGCCCTATGCTGTATGTGCCCTATATGCATAAGGCGGCTCTGACAAAGACTTCAATGCCTCGTCCTTAAAACCGATACGCAGCTACCCAAACTTGGCACTTGGCCCCACGTCTCACTACCACCCGCACTGTGGACCAGTTGGGTGTCCAAAACAACCGTGGTGCTGGCGCGTATCGCGGTCGCGACGCGACGCCCCTATATTTAGCTGATACTGCACTGATCTGCCGTTATGTACTGCAGTTTGAGGATTGCAGATCTGGGGTTACGCGATCTCGGTGATGGCTATCATATGCCCGTACAGCATTTCGGGTTCAACACGGTACCGTCGGTACCGTCAGTGGCCACCAGAGACACAGTGGTGTACCAGTCCGTGTCTGTGTCCGTGTCTGTGTGCATGCGCGTGCGCGTGTACGAGTAACGGGTATGCGCTGGATTGGGTACATATCTCGTACATAGTGGTGACGGTCAGTTGTCCCGTCCTTGCGTCCGCCTGTCTTCATAACCAGCACGTTGTTGTAAATGGACAGGCACAGGGCCCAATAGTGTACCGTTGAGATTGGGCTAGGTAGAGGACGTGAGCAGAGATAGCAGAGATTAGGAATCACGGCACCGGCAGACTGACCCACCAGACCCACCAAGGGACCGCAAAGGGTCCAGAAGCATGGAAGGTTCTGCCAAGGGATGAAGGGAGTGAGGTATAGTGTTAGTGCTATGGGAGGTGGGGTAGAGTGGCTGTGGGGGTGGTAGTAGCGGTGGTAGTGACGGTGGTAGAGGCTGTGGTTGTACTAGTACTCTCTCCTCTTGCCCGGCCACTCTCACTGGTCTGTTTGCCCAATGATCCGGACTAATCGTAATCTGGTCTATGCCTCATCGCCCATCACTGACTCGCTTACTATCGCCTAAAATCGCTCCGCTTCCATCGCTCCCATCGCTCCCATCGCTCCCATCGCTCTCATCGCCTACCTCTGCCGGTATCCCAATTGCATCGGTTGCATCTGTCTCAGGGTGTCTAATAACTACTATCACATTCTGTCCATTGACTTCTAAGGTTGCTTCACATTCTATGCTTCACATTCTGTCTTAGCAGCACGACTGCGACACGCACTCTGTCTTGTGTCACAGTGGCGCTGCAACACACAACTGTGACCGGTCCTGCCTCCGGTCTCTACTCCGACGTCATCTGCTCCTGGTCTGGGTCTGCCACTGTCATCTACTTTCTGACATCCGCTTCTGTCGCTGCTGTCATCGTCCTATCCTAGTCCTCATTCTTGGTCCAGTCGGCCTCCACTCGAGCCCAGTTCATCCAGGCACCGTCGTCTTGCTCGCCTCGTCGCCTTGACCTTCATGTGCCTTACTTCTGATACTTAGGCGCTGTCACCTGCTCCTTGTCCTGTCATGTCGCCATTACGCCCTCGGTTGCACTCTGCACACGTTACGCACTTTACGCTCTCTGTCGTGGTCTCCCCCCATATCCAGCCTAGGCTACTGCCCCTTGCGAGTAGGTTAATGTTATTTCTACATGAAACTGCAGCTTCCATAGGCCACACTAGGCGCAATGGCGCGATATCGTTATTGTCTTATACTTGATCTCACGCAATTGAGTGCTAATTTCATTCAATTGGTAGCGGTCGGCCAGTCGGCAGTCTCAGTTGGCAGTTAGACTGTGATTTTGTCTTGACTTGGTCCCGACGCTCTCGCCTGGTCTTGGCCAGGGCGCTCGGTTCGAATGGGTCCCCTGCCTCCTCGTCGAGAACTCCTTGCTTCATCTCGTCTGCGCGGTAGCCTTCGACGCCCTCCTACTCCTACTCCTTGATGGCCAGGAATCCGGACTTGGAAACTGCCGAACGGGACCGAGTCTCGAACCCGAGGCGCAAATTGGGACTCGACCATGGGCAATTCTGGAGGCACTAGTTCGAAATCAGTCGCCGGATTCAGCTCAGGCGATTTTGCCGCACTGGCCTCGAGCCCATCAGACTCATTCTCGTCCTTGGAGACCGTGGGCTCGGTCGTGGGCTCGGCGTCGGGGGCAGTATCTGGTCCAGTCACAAGCTCGACCTGGGGTACATCAACCTCTCGTGCACCACCCTCAGCATCTTTTGTCTCAATTGTATTCTCATCGTCCTTCTCTACCTCTGCCTCTGCCTCCGCTTTCTCAACTTCTTTCACAGCGTCATCCTCTTTCACGGCGTCATCCTCTTTCGCTTCGTTTTCCTTCTCCTTCGTTTCTTCCTCTTCTTCTTTTTCTCCCTCCACCTTTACTTGTTCCTGTTCCTCAGACGCCTTCACCTCTTCAGTGGCTACCTCCGACTCTTTCTCGGGAACCGCCTCGCCCGTCTCGTTCTCGCCTAATTTCTCAGTCTGTGGCTCCATTGACGGTTCTGAGGGCTTTGGTACTGCCTCGGTCGCCCCATGGGGCGGAAGCTTAGCAATTGGTTCCCTTAGGTCTTCATCCACTAGTGCCGCCTCTAATCTCCACCCCGGCGAGCGAATCTTGCGAGGCGCCGACTCTAACCGCAGCCCTCGAGCACTAGCTGACCTTGTCGCATCCACTGGCCCATTTGCGAGCTCATACGCCTTAGCGGCCGCTACTTCGCGAGCCAATGGTGGGAATGGCGTATCCTCAATCGCGTATCGCCCCGTATCGGGGGAGATGGGGATCGGAAGACCCAAAACTGGTGCCAATGGCACAGCTGGTGCGACTGCTACTACTGTGGCTGTTGCTGGAGCCTCCGTTGAAGACTGTGAGTCGGGAGCCTTGTGCTTGGCTTGTGGAAGCATCACCTTGGCTCGTCGCCCCTTCTCTGCGGCAACTGCTCGCCCGTGACGCGTCGGCAGGAGTAAATCCCGCTGTAGTTGCGAGCTTTGAGGCGACAATTGGTCGCCATCTTGGCCAGTGGCAGCCTTAAGCCGGGCAGAGTCCAGCTGAAGCGTCGGGAAAAACCGCGACTTGACCCGTCCAGAATCTGGAGTAAATGTGAGAGAAGTGGCAGACCGCGAGGTGTGAATAGGCGTGCCTGGCTGGGACCGGGTCCGGCCATTGTCGTTTGGTGAAGTGGAGGTAGTCAAAAACGGCCGCTGAGTTGACGACCGCCACGAAGTAGCCTCGTCCCACTGGTCTCCTAGCGGGCGCCGGGATGAAGAGGACGACGAGGCGGCCTGTTGCTGCTCTCCATCACTGGTTCCAACTGGAGCTGCAGTGGCAGCTTTGAAGTCAAACTTGGTAGACTCTCGACCGCCAACTGATGAGCCACTGCCGTGGTGGCCCTGTAAGAGCACCAAATCATCCTTCGTCCCAAACAGGTTTGACCTCAGTGTCGGTGATGACGACGCAGACCCTCCTTTAATCACTCGAAGCGAATTGGGCGACTGTCGCGATCCTACTACGGGAGACCCCCACAACGACGATGGTGACTGATCCTTGTCCCCGGCCCGCCAAGGTCCGTTTTCGGCAGCGTCTGATGACTTGAGACCCAAAAGCGCCTTTGGAGGCTGGTTATTCAAGTCTTCGTCGTCTCCTAAGACGGTGCTAACAGTTAATAGAGCCTGAGATTCATCAATTGAAGCCACGGAGCCGGACCGTTCTGGTCGAGTCCTTGAAATTGGCACTTTAGGCTCTTTGAGCTCGCGTCGTTGACTTCCAACTGCAGCGCTACTAGCATTGGCTCCTTTTCTCTTCTCCACTTCCTGTCGTTCAGAGTCCCGCTTCTTTTCGGCTACTTCACGCGCTGCGCGCTTTTCTGCCTCCCGCTTCTCAATCTCTCGTCGCTCTGCCTCGCGTTTCTCTGCTTGATGCTTCTCGGCCTCACGCCTTTCGGCGTCTCGTTTAGCCTTCAATTTAGCCTTTTCTTCCCGCTCTTTCTCTTGGCGCTCGGCGATTCTCTTCTCCACCTCTTCTTCTCGCTTCTTGGCTGCGTCCAATCGGGCTTGCTCCTCTTTCTGCTCCTCCTCTTTACGCTTTCGAGCCCGCTCCCGCATTTGCTTCATCATCTCTGACTGTGCATTGAGCACATCTTCGCGATTACGAGGTTTCTCTTCTGGCACGTCTGGGCCAGGAGGACCTGGCGGACCGCCTGGCGGACCACCTGGTGGACCGTGGCGTCCGTGCGGGCCATCTGGACCAGGAGGGCCACCATGAGGGCCGTGGATTCCAGGTCGAGGGCCATTGAACGACCCCCGACGATCATATCCGTCTCGCCCGTCTCTCGGCCCATCATAGAATTCCCTTGCATCATCTCGCCCAAAAGAGCCCCTTCTCCATCGCGGGGACTGTTCACGACCGCGCCATGGCGGCGACACTCCTCTTAATGGGGGCTCAAACTGGTCGTCGCCAGGGCGGCCACGGTCACCTTCTTCGTCGCCATTGCGCCTTGGAACTGGCTCCATTCGCCCTGAATGTGCATTATATAGCTCCTCTCGAGGAGGTGGGGCCCCTTCGCGGTACCTTCGCTCGGGATCGTGATATCTGTACCGTCCGCTGTCACGGCCAAAGTCGCGATCGCGGTCAAAATCGTCAAACCTGTCGCCGCCTGGAGGACCGGGTGGCGGGCCGCCAGGTGGTAGGCGGTAATTGAATTTAGGCACATTGCCCAATTGTTGAGTTGGTAATGGCCGAACTCGGTGATGGCCGCCAGGGCCGCCAGAGCCAAGCATCCCAGGCCCTGGCTTGCCTCCTTTGAGCTGTTTGAGCTGCTCTGAAATTGGGACTACAGTGGTCTTTGCAGCCGACCCCCACGGAGCTGATTTGGAACTGGGTCCCTGTCCAGCAGAAGATGTGCCTGGGGTGGTGCCCGGAGTGGTGCCTGGGGTCGAACCCGAATCCTTTAGCTCAGGCTTCTTTGTGTCGTAGACAGGCGCCGCTGGGATTACAGGCAGCGATTCAGTCCAGTCTTCGTCATCGTCGTCATCCCAATTGAATTCGCGCTTTGTTTTTTCAGTAGTAGAGAGCCGCTGGGTGAGGTGGATACCTAATTTGAGCAATTCCTCTTCAGACATTTCCGTCGTGCTCTTCTTTCGCTCCTGAGGATGGTCGGCTGACGGCCCAGTGGACGTGCCAGCTGGCGGGCCACTGCCTGCAGGTCCTGACGAATTAGAGGCTGTATTAGGAGCGCTATTAGCAGCACTGTTAGCAGCTGCCGCCGCTGTAGACGTGGCCGCTGTAGACGTGGTTGCCGGAGTGGTCGCAGGCTTTTTCCAGACCATTGCTGATTCGGGCACAGGACTGGAATTCGCGCTCGATCCTGGGCTATCACCCTTTGTCTCCCGCTTCATTGCCGCCAGCTTGTACGCGCCTGTGGACGTTGACAGCGAAATCGGAGCTTTCTGGGGGGACGCTGGAGTTGCAGACCCCATTGACGGGCTCCCCAGCTTCTTTAGCGCCAGTTTTTCCGACCCCAGCTTCGGGCTCGACGCAGGCGTAGATGATCCGCTGCTCTCAGCAGGAGTCGATTTGCGTAGCAGCGAGCTCAACTGAAGAGTTTTGAACTTTGGCCTCTCAGAACCTGCACTCTCACTACTCTCGCCAGCACCAACACCACCAGCACCGCTAGCGCCAACTCCTCCGCCGGCACTAGCGCTGTCTGCCGTGACAGTGCCACTGGCCCCAACTGGAGCTGGGGCTCCATTAGACCCTACGCCCGCTACCGAGCTCTGGTTTTCAGACTCAGAAGTCTCATTCTAGTTAGCAACTTCAAAGCCAAACCCCGCTAGTTCGTACCTTTGGCTTCACTGGACCTGTCTCGTCCATTTCCACATTACAATGTTCAACCTTGTGCTTGTCGTTCTTCTCCTTAGTCTCTAGTTTGAAGTACGGCAAAACCCGGGCAAGAATAACCGGGTGGGAGGAGGGAGGAGATCATGGAGTGAAGAGACAGAAGTGGACTAAGAGGGTGATAGAACCGGCAGTGACTGAGACGGCGTGGAGACAGACGTGGAAGCGACTGAGAGAACTTTACTGCCGTCGTTAGTGAGGTTGGAGGCGACTGGCCGATAATAAGATTGCACATTAAAGAATTGGTCGGTGACAATGTTGGTGAGAGGTGTTAGGGCGATGAGGGTGAAATTTCACCCGGGTCGGTACTACTCACAGTCTGGAGATGGTGGAAACACTGGAAGTGCTGGAAATTCTGGCACTGGAAATGCCGGCTCTGCCACAAGTAGTGGACCTAGATTTGCGGTGGTTGGAAGTGGTCCTGCTGGCTTTTATACTGCGTACCGAATCCTCACCAAGCTCCCACAGGCTAAGGTCGATATGTTCGAATCACTGCCAATGCCGTTTGGGTTGGCGAGATTTGGCGTGGCCCCGGACCATCCCGAAGTGAAGAATTGCCAGGAGAAGTTTGAGGAAGTGGGCGCGATGCCCAATTTCAGATTCTTTGGCAACGTGACCGTGGGCCAGTCCAGGGGCGACCCGTCTGGCCCGGCTCCTGTGTCGGCGTCGAGCTCCCACTCGGCAGCCACAGTGTCGGTCAAGGCGCTCGCAAGCAATTATAATGGCATTGTGTTTGCGTATGGGTCTGCCAACGACCGCAAACTGGGGGTGTCTGGTGAGGAATTGCCCGGCGTCATCTCGGCTCGAGACTTTGTGGGCTGGTATAACGGCCACCCAGACTACCAGTCGCTGGACCCGCCGCTTGAAAATGCATCCACTGTCAGCATCATTGGCAATGGTAACGTTGCTCTGGATGTTGCCCGGCTGCTGCTTCGTAACCCCGACCTGTACAAGACCACCGACATCACTGAGCAGGCATACTACAAACTCAAGCACAGTAAGGTCACCGAGGTGCATTTGTTTGCTCGCCGCGGGTTGCTCCAAACTGCGTTTACGTCTAAAGAGCTCCGAGAACTGATCCGTGACCCAGACACCAAGCTCGAAATTGACCGCGATCAGTTCATTGAACCGTACCGCCCCTACATCTCCCAATTGCCTCGCAAGCTGAAGCGGGTCGTCGACATGATCGACCGCGCCCACTCTGAAGAGGCCGCCAAAACTGGCACTTCCAAACGATGGCACCTCCACTACCTCATGAGCCCATCCCAGTTCTACTATTCTCAGAATGACCCCCGGCTGCTGTCGTCGGTGAGAATGGAGAAGAACAGTCTTGTCCAGGACAGCATCGACAGCCCGGCTACTGCAGTGGGCACTGGTGACACCGAGCTGTTTCCAACTGACCTGGCGTTCCGGTCAATTGGATACAAGTCAGCGCCGCTCGACGGGTTTGACGAGTTCGGAATGGAGTTTGACCACTCTGGCGGCCGTATTGTCAACGACGGCGGTCGAGTATACACGTTCACATCTGGCCGCGGCGAAGTCCTGTCAGGATTCTACGTGTCTGGATGGGTCAGAACTGGGCCCACAGGGGTAATTGCTACTACAATGATGGACTCGTTTGCAGTAGCAGAGGCGCTAGTCCAGGATTATAATGAGGGCAGGCTCAATTCTGAGACCCGCCCTGGGTTCGAGGGACTGGATGTTAAAGGACGAGTAGTCACCTGGCAAGATTGGTTGAAAATTGACTCGATTGAGAAACAGCAGGGAGAAGCTGACGGGAAACCCAGAGCCAAGATTCTTGACCCAGTCCAGGCGATTGAGCTTTTAGGCTAGGTACGCCAGGCTTACCTGTGATCTGACCATGACTAATCTGGTCAATTCGTCAATTGTCGTCAATCACGGCCAATGACAGCGAATGACAGCCAATCACGACTAATTCGGGCCATTGACCCGAAATGGGCCTATAAACATGCATACTTGTAAATACGCGACAACAAGCAACACCAACAGTAATCATAACACCACTGTTGCTCCTCATTCAATTGAAAACTATACTATCATCCACCTCTCTTCCTCACCTCTCTTCGTCACCTCTCCACTTTCCTGCATATCTCCCTCGCCGTTTGGTGCACAACCATTCTATTCGATCTCGGCACGGCTGTGCGGCAGTTTTCACCAACCAAATTTCGCCAATCAACGACGTCAAAACCTCAAACAATGCTGAGACTGCCATCGCGACGTCTCGCCGTTGGCCGGCTGTTCTCAACGTCGGTTGCACGGGCCAATTCGAGTGCAAATGCCAGCACAAGATTAGATACTCCGGCCCCCGCCGAGGCCCCCGTCGGCAAACTCATTACCCCAACCGAGCAGCGAGTGAAGGCTGAGATTGTGTCGGGTGCTCCTAAGGAGCTGAGCCAAAACCGAGTGGTTAGAATATACCAGCAGGCCAAGCCTGCTACCCAGAGCGGAACACATGGCACGTTCGCGTGGCGAATTGACTGGGACATTGTCGGCCGAGCCAATCGATGGGAAAACGACCTGATGGGCTGGCCGTCAAGTGGTGACTACATGCAGGGGACACAGATCAAATTCCGAAATCAGGAGGACGCTATCCGTTTTGCTACCAACCAGGGATGGGACTACTATGTCCAGGAGCCCCACAAGCGACAATTCCGAGTGAAGCAGTACGCAATGAATTTTGAGCATTCCAAGGGGCCCCTTAAGCATATTCGAACCAAGTAGGGCGAGGGCATAAAAGCTGCAAAGCTGTGGCTGCGACCCGCGGCGAGCGCCTTGCAGCACATTGTCCATTGATTGGCATTGTCTATTGTGCTATAAATTATCGAGCAATTGCCTGTAGGCAATCTTCAGTCTTCATCTAATTGTACTCTCAGAGTTAGCTGAATTAGCTCAATTAGAGTGTGTGAACCCTAACCCATGTAACCCCAACCCACGGTTTTTTCTCGTCTTCGACCTCGTGTGCGTCTGAAATTGGCGGGAAATCCCCCAAAATACGTCAAACTGAGCGGACCCATACAATCGCATTCCGGCTGCCCCATTGACGCTTCCATCCGTCCCTAAACGTTCCCAATCTGCCACCCCCTGATCCCTCTTCCCCCTCGCTTCTTCCCCCTTCCGCACAGCGCGATCACCAACGACTGCCACTTCGTGCGGCTGTCGCTCTAATTCCTACCGACTAACGATCTGTGATCAGTTTGATTGAAATTTGCCTAATACGCGTCGAAATCGGCCGTGGTTTGTGAAGCTCGTCGAGAGCTTTTCGCTGGCTGCCAACCAGCTGTCTGTCTAAGCGTCTCCGCTGTGTCTCGGCGTTGAGGCGCCAAGGGTACCCCCCTTTTACGATGGGTACAAGCTCTCTTTCATCATCAATGGATGAGTTCTTTCCAGATAGACGGAACGACCACCGGGAGCTCAGGCCGAACCGGTCTGAAGATGAAGTGAAATATGGCCGAGGCTATGATAGGGATCGAGATGGCAGTCGAGGTCGGGGCGATTTCGGTCGGGATCAAGACAAGTATCGGGATCGAGCTCACCGAGACGGAGATCGTGACCGAGACCGTGGGTATCGAGACCGGGAGTACAGAGATTATCGTGATTCCAGAGATTCTCGGGACTCCAGGGGCTCAAGCCGGGATTTCTACGACCCCAGAGACCGCCGGGATCGAAGAGATGAGCCTGACCGTCGAGATCGGAGGCCGGATCACAGGTCCCGAAGAGAGAGGAGTGATAGCATGGAGCGGTACAGGGACAGGGAAAGAGACAGGGACAGGGAAAGAGACAGGGATAGGGATAGGGACAGAGAAAGCGAAAGAGACAGGGACAGAGAATGGTACAGTGACACGGATCGAGTGAGGGCTAGGCGTCGCGACGAGAGCAGAGATCGGTACCGAGATCAAAGAGACAGTGGCCGGCATCGTGATGTCAGTAGAGACAGCAAAGATAGCAGAGACGGCCGAGACAGCATGAATCGCATGGAAAGGTACAGAAGTCATAGCCGAGATAGTCGCCGAGCATCGCACGGGCGTGAGTCTAGAAACCGGGACAGAGACGGCAATCGCGAAAAAGCCCGTGACGAAGACCGTGGACGAGTCTTAAGAGAGGTTGATCGATCGGAATCTGTACCGATTAGCCGGTCACCAGTCGCTAAGGCTGTGGCGGACTCTACTGCATCACTTCCCACCTCGATTCCTGGCTCAGATCCGGGTTCAGTTTCATCCTCTGTGGCCGGGTCGGTGCCTCGAACTCCTCGCCCGCCGTCAGTCCAAACCGCACCTCTTCCGCCTCCTGTCCCCGTCAGTCCCGAGGCAATTGCCAAGGCAAAGGCGGAATTCGCCCAACGCACTCATGAAAATCATAATCTCGGCGCTCGAATCGTTTACGACCCTGATTTGAGCCAGTCAAAATCAAAAGGCTCCAAGCCAATTTATCAAAAGATCACAACCAAGAGCGTCGAGTTTTCCAGCTCGGTCGACCCGCGTTCTGGTCTAGAAAAGTACAATCGCATGGCCCTAAAGGGCAAACGGGCACCATTCATTGCTCTGCCGGTGCCTCGATATCTCCATGACAATAACTCAGTTGGACGACCACCGCCTTGCCAATTGCTTGTTTCCAAGCTCCCATCATTGACGTCGCGAACTCAAGTTATTAAGGACCTCAGCTCGTTTGGGCCAATTGAGCTCTGTGAGATGATCCAAAATCCTACCACCGGTGCGTCGATTGGGTCCTGTCACGTACGGTTCAAGGGCTCAATTAACGACTCTCACCTCTGTGCATTCAAGGTCTTTTCGCGCCGAGAGACGGTGCTCATTAATCTACGGCCTGTGACAATTGAGTTTGATGATTTGGGCGACAAGGCCCGTGAGCTGCAGCAGAAGCTCGTTCAGCAGCAATCACGGGAACAGAAGCGCGAGCGCGAGCAGGAGATAGAGCGCAACAACAAGGACCGCGCCAAAGAACAGCAGCAACAGCAGCTGAAAAAGCGAGAAGACCTCAAGAACGCAGACCGGGAAAGAAGAACCAAGTCCGTTGACAAGCGGTCCACAGTGTATATTTCTGGCTTCACCACCGATCAGGTGCCGCAGACTGACCTCAAGAAGGAGTTCCGTCGCCTTGGGTACTTTCCCCGGATTGACTCCACTGCGAGCCGGCGGTATTCTCTGCAATTCCCGTCAGAAATGATTGCGAAGCGGTTCATTCGCGACCTCGAGGGGATCCAAATTCTCGACTGGCAAATGCGACTGCTGCTTGAAGGAGCCCCGATTCCCGAAGAAGAGCTTGCGCGTGCTCGAGACGCCAGAGACGCCAGAGTGCCATCAAAGGTCCGCGCTCGACTCCATTCCGGCCAAAAGCAATCGTCTAATTTGCATCCGGTCGACGAAGCACTGAACACAATTTTAGCGGATTTGAGTAAAATGCTTGCTAAAGATATCAAGGAACGGGTCGTCGCTCCTGCCATTTTCGAGGCACTTAATCCGTCACGATTTGACGCTGAGACTCTCACCCAGGCCAAGGCCGCTCAGCCCGTTGCCGTAGAGCCGCTGGTTCCCGAGCCAATCGAGTACAAGTCTTCGGCTCCAATCAAGCTTGGATTGTCCTCTCTACCGCGAATCAAGAAGCGCACCGTGTCGGGGACTGCCAAAGAATCGCGCAAACGCCAGGTCTACAGGCCATTGGCTCACGCAATGGGTTATGATAGCGATGGTGACGACACTGAGAGTGGCGAGATCACTCGACGAGGGACCCCAGTTCAGGGCCAGCAGCTACCAAAAGGCAAGAAGGGATTACCTGCGGACTACACGTCGTCATCTAGCGATGAAGAAGACGAGGAGATGGCAGAGCCAGAGTCTGATATTGAGGGTGACCAGGAACCTAATGTCAAGGTCGAAGGAGAGCGGCGGCTGGGAGAAGATGTGGGCTCAGAATTGGACTTTGATCATATCAGTAAGAGGCCAAAACTGGATGCTGATGAGCTGAAGTCTGAGCCAGTCAGTGGTGAAGCACTGGCCTTGGACAGCCCTTGGAACTCTTCTGAGGGCCCGTCGCCAACCATTATTGGTCACGATACAGCGGCGCCTCTTGGTATTTTGCATTTCAAAGACCTATTACGAGACCAAGAGGATTTGGAATTTGCCAAACAAGCTGCTCAGGCTGCGTTGCCTGCGGGCACTGTTGGCGCTGGCGTCACTACTGCGTGGCCCTGGATTCAAACACAATTTGAAATCAAGACACGGGAATTTAATCGGCAAGTTTCGGATGTGGACTTGCTACCGAATCCCAGCGACGCCGCTATCTCGTCCAGCCGGTCCCGTGGGTACCTCAAGGTGCCGAATGCATTGAAGTCGCGGTATTTGCCGCTGAGGCGGGGCAAAACTAACAAGCCATTGGACACAATTGACACTAACGATGGGGACAAGGCTGGGGCCGGGGTTGGCGATGCGACTGAGAGCTCGCGAAACAATCGAGTCAATCTGCGGCGGCTGGAGAAGCAGATTCAGAGCTCTGATGCCGACGTGCTGAGTGTGAACCAGCTCAAGAAGCGCAAAAAGCCGGTCAAGTATGCGCGGTCGGCAATCCACAATTGGGGCCTCTATGCCATCAATTCGATTGCTGCGGGGGAGATGATTATCGAATATGTGGGCGAGATGATCCGGTCCGAACTTTCAGACGTTCGAGAACGGCAATATCTTCGATCCGGCATTGGATCGTCGTACCTCTTCCGAGTTGACGACGACAGCGTGATTGATGCGACCAAACGAGGAGGAATTGCAAGAGTAAGTGACTAGTATTAGGGTGGAAAAGGGGCAGGAGAAGGGATGGAGAAGGAGCGGGAAAATGGCATGTTATATCATGCACGGATCTAACTAGTTTATCAATCATTCGTGCACTCCAAGTTGCACTGCCAAAATCATCAAGGTTGAAGGGCAGAAGCGAATTGTTATTTATGCATTACGAAGCATTGGCGCCGACGAAGAGCTCACTTACGACTATAAGTTTGAGCGAGAGCGTGGCGAGGAACGAATTCCATGTTTGTGCGGGTCCAGTGGATGCAAGGGGTTTTTGAATTAGCAGCATTTCAATAGTCAGAAGCATTGCCAACTTCCACCAGTTTCCTTTAGCAGCCCAGTTCTACTAGTCGACTTATTCACTTTACCAGTCCCACTCCTTACTGCCCTACTTCCTACATCACCCCTGAAGCAACACAATGTTACACTTCAGGTCGGCCCCATTCTGCCCCATTTCACTTACGTATTTATACTCCTCCCCCGCACCCAAATTTCAGTTTTCGATTTATCACTTGTCGCCGAGCCGCATTTTTCGTCTTACCTTCACGCGACCTCGCGATGTGGGGACCAGTCAGGCCATGGCGAGTATGGAGGCCGCTATGGCAATCGCCGCTAAAGCATGTCTGCCGAACTGCTGCAACAGTTTCCAAGCTGTCGTTTAACGATTTGGGGGCGGGCCCGAAGCCGGATCGGCCTCAGGGCCCCCATGAGGACCCTGGACGAGCTAGAGACCGTGAAATTTTCAGTTCCCCTGAGATCAAACGTCGAAAACGGCGGGTGCGACGAGACAAGGTGCCAGAAAATGGAACCAATTGGCCCGCTGAGGCCGCTACAGAACCGGAGAAGCCTGAACCACCTCTTGATGCAGCCGACCCTGACACCCGCGAAAAGTTGCCGCCTCTACAAGCAAAGAAGCCGACCATGATGGATCATATCCGGGCTGCATATGCTGAGCACCCTGGCTGGGTGGTTCTTACTCAAGTGGGATCCTTCTACGAGCTCTATTTTGACCAGGCCCTGACAATTGCGCCGAAACTAAACATCAAGATCGCTGGAAAGTCCCAGGACAAAAACACAGTTCCAATGGCAGGGTTCCCTCTATACCAGCTCGACCGGTACTTGCGAGTACTAGTGAATGATCTGAAGTACACGGTTGCGCTCTACGAGCAGGAGCTCGTTCCAGCGATAGGTGCCAGTACTAGTACCAGTTCTAGTGCCAGCGCCGATGCCAGTTCGAGCGCCGATGCTAGCGCGGGTGCCACTGCTGATGCCACTGCTGATGCCACTGCTGATGCCACTGCTGATGCCACTGCTGATGCCACTGCTGATGCCATCGACAACCCCAAACCTGCCGCCAAAATTGCTGCGCGTCGTAAGCTTACTAGAGTAATCACGCCTGGAACTCTAATTTCTGAGTCTTTTGTGGACTCACGGCGGGGCAATTTCCTCGCTGCAATTGCATTCACAAACGCCCATCTAGAGCGACCCCCGTCTGAATTGTCACCGGTAGGAATTGCATGGCTCGACTTGTCTGTGGGTACTTTCCACTACAAGCAATCGACGGTGGTCGACGTGTGCAGCGACATTGCCCGGTTCAGCCCCAAGGAAGTGCTACTGGACTCCTCAATTCGCAAGTTCCAAGTTGAAACGGGTGCCTGGTACTCAGAGCTGGCTGACCTCCAGCGGTACCCAATTACATACCAGGAGTTTCCGTCTAAGGACTCTGTTTCTTCCTACGTGCCGCTACTCAAAGACTCAACTGCAGCCCAGGCGGAGTTCACCGTGGACCGTGCTGGTGGGCGCGAAATGAGCGCCGTGATGGGTATTCTCGCCTATGTGCGACAGAATCTTCCCGACACGCAACTGAAGTTGATGCCCCCCACGGAATTCCAGAAGGATACTATCATGAAGCTCGACACCCGGTCAATGGAGGCGTTGGAAATGTTTGAAGGGCCTTCCAACACCGTCAGAGGCACCCTGTTTAGTACAATCAAGCGAACAGTCACCCCGTCGGGGTCTCGGTTGCTGGCAACCTGGCTCGCGTTCCCAACCACTGACATGGCCGAAATCAACCGCCGCCACGACTTGGTGGAGTACTTTGTCAATAATCCAGCTCTACGCAAGCAGGTCACAAACGAGCTCGCCAAATTTGAAGACTGCGTCCGTACACTACAAAAGCTAAGTCTCCGGCACGTGCAGCCTCTGGATTTGTACATCATTGCTAACTCAATTGAAGTTGGGGACAGAGTCAAGGAAGTTCTTCGAACTGCACAGGATTCAAAAGTCCTGGAACCGTACCGGCGCGCGCTTGCTCGAAGATGGCAGACGACTCGACTGCACAAGAGAGTCCAAG
Source organism: Blastobotrys peoriensis (assembly GCA_003705735.3). Classification (NCBI taxonomy): domain Eukaryota; kingdom Fungi; phylum Ascomycota; class Dipodascomycetes; order Dipodascales; family Trichomonascaceae; genus Blastobotrys; species Blastobotrys peoriensis. The sequence goes on along the minus strand of PPJJ03000054.1, from coordinate 45,248 downwards.
AATCTATCGATATCGATCAGCTGGTTCGACAAAACTCCCAATTCCCCGACGATGACCTTGAATCTCCGCCCGCGACAGCGGCGGTGGCAGCAATGGGCTCGGCGCCACCAGATTCCAGGTCGAAGGACTCGTCAAACTCTGGGTATCGCGCCATCAAGGCCACTGCCTCGGCAAGACTCAAAGAGCTTTCCACAAAAGAAGCCAGGTTCGATACAGACAAGAAAGAATTGCTATATCGTCTTTCAGAGCGGCAGCCTCCAGGCGTCAAGCTGGAGCTCAAGACATCTCCAAAGCTGCTCCACTATGTTCTAGCCAAGCTCCCCAAGAGGGGGGTCGAGTTTAAAGACCTTGTTCTTAGGGGGCCAATTCTTCACCAGACTAAGACGACACAGTCAGTTCAGGAGCCGGAGTGGTACGATCTGGGTCGGTCAAAGAGCTCAATTGCGCTGGAGAGACGAGAGGCCGAGAACGTCCTTCTCGAAAAGCTGAAAGATCTGGTGCGCAAAAGCGAGGAAATTCTGCGCAGCTTTTATGCTGTACTGGACGAGATTGATGTGGTGACTTCTCTAGCGACACTGGCCGCTGAGCATCGACTAGTGAGGCCGACTCTGACGGAGACGCCAGTGACGAGCATTGCGGACGGGCGCCACATCAGCGTTGAGGACGGGCTGCGGGCCCGAAGTCAACCATTCATTGGCAATGACTGCCAACTGGGAGGGGCGCACCGCCCAATCTGGGTCATTACCGGTCCTAATATGGGAGGAAAGAGCACGTTTATCCGCCAGGTCGCAATCATGTCGATTCTCGCCCAAATTGGGGCGTTTGTGCCTGCAGAGTCTGCTCAATTGGGGGTTGTCGACCGGGTGTTTTGTAGAATTGGCTCCGCTGATGACACTTACCGCGACCGTAGCACGTTTATGGTGGAAATGCTCGAGACTGCGACAATTCTAAGGCATGCTACTCCTCGATCCCTGGCTATCCTGGATGAAGTCGGCCGAGGAACTAGTGGCAGAGACGGCTTGGCAATCGCATACTCGGTCATTGCGTATCTGGCCGAAGTGAACAAGTGTAGGGCGCTGTTTGCAACCCACTTTGGGCGGCAATTAGCTGATCTCCTCAGTCGGCACAATACCCACCATATGGTCGAGTACCACCACACGGACGTTGCGACGGGCAAATATGGTTACTATTTCAACTACGCGCTGCAGCCTGGCATTTGTAATGATTCCAACGGTCTTAGAGTAGCTGCAATGGCGGGCTTTCCAGACAGGGCGCTTCGAAGTGCAAACCATGCCCTCCAGACTTTAGAAAGGATGAATCATTGAGTACTGGAGACTCGCTTGCAGAATTCACGACTATTACGTAGCGGGCGTGGCCCGCAATATTTATCAGTGTATATACATTATCAATCAATTATTATTATCAATCATCTCAATTGACAAGTGTCTATAGTATCATGCATTTCATTTGTCGTCACGGTCATCATATGGCATTTGGTCGTATCCAGGTTGGTACGGAGAGTACTGTTCATATCCCTGATGTCCCTGGCCCCAGCCCTGGTTGCCTTGATTGCCTTGGTAATTCTGATACCCAGGGAATCCAGGACCACCTTGAGGGCGCTGTCCTTGATTTTGTGGCGGGTAACCTGGGTACCCCGAGTAGCCTTGGTAACCTTGATTTTGCGGTGGGCCGTAGGGATAGAATTGAGCTTGTCCAGGCTGTGGCCCTGGCTGATATGCTCCTGGCTGCGGGTATGGCATGTACCCGTACATTTGGGGCATTGGAGGCGCAGCAGCCACAGGATACGGACGGTAGGGGCTGTCGTAGTCAGGGCGGTCATTCCATTGTCCCCACTGACGTGATGGTGGCTCAGGCCCGGGGCCCTGATTGTGTCCAGGAGGGTGTGACCTGTGTGGAGGCTGTGGATGCGTGTTCTGCGTACTGTGCGTACTGTGCTGGGGTTTTGGCTGGTTTTTCGCCTTGCGCTTGCGCTTTTTCGATTTTTGGGCCAGTTCTTCTTCGTCGTTTGAATACTCCTGTTCTTCAATGGGGATTTCCTCATCATGAACATTCGATGCGTCACTGCCCTTCAGGAGCTTGATTTCTCGAGTGAGGACAAAATCAGATGCTGGTACGACGTAAAACACTTTTTGGCCCTTACGAGATTCGAATTGCTTGGCGTCGTCAGAGGAATTGAACTTGACTGAGTAGAAAGGCGCATTCACTTGGCCAAACGTCTCGTAAAGAACCCCAAGTAGAGTCCTGTCTTCGAAACATAATACAGAGGCCCCATCTCGAAGTACTCTAAATTCGCCCGACGACCCTGCTTTGACTACTACGGTACGCTCGACGACCTGTGTCAGCTCACCAACAGCCTGAATTGGGGTGTTCTCATTAATTGACAAGTCCTCAGGGAGACTCGGGGCAGGCTCGTCTTCCGCTTCATTGACTGTTCTTAGGGGGCCCATTGAAGTCTCGTCATCAGACAAATCGGCAGTGTGGTCAGGTCCATTATTGGGGTCCTCGTCGCTAGAATCGTCGCTCTCGCTGTCACTGTCACTGTCACTGTCACTTTCCTCATTGCTACTGTCTGAGTCTGATTCTGAGCCTGACTGAGGTCGATCTGAATCGGAAGAGAAGTCTACCTTTTCATTAGCCAATGCTCGCTCGAACGCAGATTCGCCGCTTATCTGCTCTCCAGGCCCTTTCTCAGGTTCGGCCCCATCAATATCGGCGCCGTCCTCAGCTCGTATCTTGATCTCTTCTTTTGGCTGGTCCTGTTCATCCTTATCCTCCTCATTCTCCGCGCCACCACGCTTAGTCTCTTCGCCCTTCTCCATGCCAGTCTCTTCGTCCTTTTCAGGGCCTCGCTCTTCGGACTCCTGGTTCTCTAACCCATTGTCCTCGTTCTGCTCGCTAGCATTCATTGCTTTCTCCGCGTCCGCCCCAAACGTATCCTGCACCTGATCCAAATCCTCGGCTTTGGCCGCTATGTTTCGCGCTTCACTAGCTGTTTCAGCGGTCTGCTCCGTATCAGCATGTACCGTCTCTTCTTGAATAACCTTAACTGTCGTCGGATCCATCTTTTCAACTTTCTCCACCCTTTGAGCCTCAAACTGATCCGGATCAAGTCCACCCGGCCCGGACTGATCCCCAGAATAGTTCGGCTCCGCTGTTACCTTATCGAGATGGTCGCCCTCAACGGCGTCAGGGCCGTCCCCGCGGTCGGGTTTCTCCTCCTTTTTGATAATTCTATCAATCATCGAATCCAATTTCGCCGACGTCGAGATCGCCAATTTTTCATTATCGTTGTCTAAAATCTCCCGTTCGCCAGGTACGGGCTCCTGTTTCGGCTGTCCACCCGCTGATGGTTCGGCACCCCGCTCTGCGACTGGTAGGGCCTTGGCAGTAGTGTCATGGGTGGGCGGGTCCATCGCCGACTTAACTCTCAGTTTTGCAATTGAGTAGCCCAGTTGGTGGTGTGAGATTGCGTTTAGGCTGGCTTGAAACTTCGGAAAAATATTGGAAAAATTATAAGCTCGGCGTCGGTCAGATGGTGAAAATGAGCACTTTCGAGCACCAAAAAAACCACCAGGATGGCTTAAGACACAAACACTAATGTGGAGGCTATTTAAAGCTCAGGCGGACGGGTATGGCCGAGCAACAACAGCGGGGCAACGAGTGAAAGGCTTGCTCCAGAAATGGCTCCAAAATTGGCTCCAGATGGAGTCGGTACCGGCTCATCGCCTTATCGTCTTATTTTCTTGTCATCTGATTATCGGATTTGTCTTCGTGTTTGTGTTTGTATGTGTAATGATCTATAGGTGTTGTCCGCTCTACAATTGCGACCCTTCAAATGCTGCATCAATTGAATGGACTCTTGCACATTGCGGCCTTTGGTGTATTGTCCCCGGATCCCTTTGGGCGTTGTGCAAAGTTTGGAGACAGAATCATTGGAGAAATAACGTTTTATCACTTACAACTCGCAGATAAGGTTGAGACAATGCCCTAAATGCATGCCAGGAACACTGCCATTTCCGGAATCTGGTCCCGCCCTCAATTAGCTAAGTTTCAACACGTTGTGTTCGATTTTGCACTCCCTCGCACTTGTGCGAACCCCCATGTTCACACCCCCATCTGCCACTGATGTCTTTCTCGTCGTTATCCTTTCAACGCGGCCGCATCACGCCATGGTTAGACTTTGGCTACCACCCAAGTTTATTCTGTTGCAAGGTGAACCTTCCTTTAAATGCCAAGTATCCATCGCGGAGATGACCGCTTAGCATTCCGCAGTCCACAAGCCCAGCGGAGCTCAGATCCATATATATAGGACCCTCAACGACCTCGGATCAGCCAGGCACAATATCAGGCTATCCCGATAACAAGTCAACTAAATCATCAGCAATCAACCAGCAGATCAACCAACAGTCAACTCTATCAGCAATGAAGTACTCGTATGCAATTCTCGCCGCTGCCTCTGCCGTCATGGTAGCAGCTGACTCCGCCACCGGCACTGAGCCAATGGACAGTGTCGATGTCTATGTCCCCGAATGGATGGGGGGCAAGGATGTGGAGAAGAGGAACCAGCAGCATCAGCATGATTCCAACCAACACCATCAGCAGGGCGGTAACCAAGGTGGCCAGCACCAGCAGGGAGGCAATCAGCACGATTCCAACCAGCATTGGAACCACAAACGTGGAAACCGCAACCAGGATGATTCGAATCAGCACCACAACGGCAATGGCGATCATCAGCACGACTCAAATCAGCACGACAACAACAATGGTAACAACAATCACCAGTACGATTCAAATCAGCATCAGCACGATTCCAACCAGCATCATAACAATGACCAAGGGGGGCAACGGCAGGATGATTCCAATCAGCACCGCAACCACAATCAGGGTGGTGACTGGCAGGATGACTCCAATCAGCATTGGAGCGTAGCCCAAGGGTACCAGGAGGACGGCCGCCAGGGTGACCAACGTTGGGTGCAGAAGGCTCAGGAGGGGCAGCAGGGACAAGATGGCCAACAGGGACAAGACGGTCAACAGGGCCAGCAGGGCCAGCACACTGAACATTCTCATACTGAACGTCCTCATACTGAACATTCTCATACTGAGCGTCCTCATACTGACGAGAACCACCAGACTCGACAGGATCACCAGACTCGTCAGGGCAATCAGTCTCGGCAGACTGGCAGCAGTGCTGGTGGTGCTACGTCAGCTAGGGAGACGTCGGCTGCCGCTGCGTCGACCAAGGGTGACTCCACTTCAGGAGCCGTGAGCCCAGTGTCTTCCAGTGGTGCATCTTCCAGCAACACTGTCTCCTTCACCGTTGCGGGAGTATCCCTTGCTTTCTTTGCCTCGGCCATGTTCTAAGCAGTACGTGGGTCATTAAGTCTGGATCGAGATAGCTTATTCTCGAGGGTTGATTTGGAATTGACCCATTCGGAGGAGTGGGGAAAAATCCAAATGGAAATCGCGAAACCGGAAACTCGAAAAATAAAAAAATAAAAACCAACCCGAAAAAAAAAATCACCCACTGCTTCGGTACTGGAAGTCATATTCATAATTATTAGGTCTTATTGGGGTTAAATTCATCATATCTAGCTGGAATTCATAGCAAATCAGAAATCATTGTTCAATTGCGGGCGCCAGAGCTAAAAAGTTATCGATTGGGTCAGGCGGCGCCCAGAACAGCATACAATGGGCAGACAAGTACACTATGAAGGATGGCAGGACGTGAGTCCACGCCAACAGGTGAACAAGGACAATTGCAACAGGGTTTTTCACTGCTCCCATATACCAGCCAACCTACCAGCCAACCAAAAATCCAACAAAAAACCCAACTCAAAATCCAACTCAGGATCCCACTCAAAATCTAACTCAAGATCCAACTATAGATCGAACTCAAAATCCAACTCTAGACTATGCATGTTTCAACCCGACGCACCCCATTTTCCAATGGCCTCGCTAGATGAGCTAGCTGTATAGTTCTATACCCTACAACTCCTCCAGTATCTGATAAGGCACGACTGCTGCACTTGGCAGCCAGCATCTGATTTGCCTTATTCATCATCGGTCAGCCAATCCTGGTCTGACTCGGGCCTGGACAGCCATCTAGACTCGGCTCGATTCGGCAATGCGGGCTACAATCTCCCCCGAATCCCCCGAATCCCTCAATTGAGTGGGTTGCGCCAAAGGCTGTCACTAGGGGCATTACGTAGGTGGCTATCTTATTATAGAACCCAGTGCCGTAGATGTGGCACTCCGGCGATTGCCGCAGTTGCCGACACGCAAAGATTTGTGCGGCGCTCGCTGTTTCTGTCGTTTCTGGGCAGGGGGATGTGTGGGTATGCGTGCCAAGTGTGGGCCGGTGTCGGAACAAAGTGGGATTGCGGGCTTGTGGGCCTGGATCGGGGCCAATGCAGCCGCGAGTAGGGCCAATGGGTATCAGAGTTGAGGAGGCCCGGAAAGGAAATTATAGATCAATCTAATCTGATAAAAGCTTGAATCTTGTCCTTTCTGTCGGTTTTATCCTCTTTGAGCGTCCAATTCACAACCCTCAAAGCTAGAGATGACCAGGGTGTGGAAAAACATTCGCGAATTTGTGTGGGACTCGTTGGCGAAATCGCCTCGAGAACGCCGATTGGTGCGAAAAATCGACTTTTTCATCCTCACCTACTGCTGTCTCGCTCAATTCCTAAAGTATCTCGACAATACCAACATCAAGAATGCCTACGTCTCGGGCATGAAAGAGGACCTTCACTTCAAGGGCAAGCAGTACAACTGGTTGTCCACTTGGTGGTCAATTGGGTTCATCATTGGTCATGTAGCATTCATCTTCATCATTAACCGAGTCCGCATGTCGTGGTGGATGCCCACCATGGAATTGCTCTGGGCGGTGTTCCTGATGGGCATGGCCGGGGCTAAAAACATCAAGACCTTGTACGCTATGCGCTTCTTTATCGGGCTGTTCGACGCCGGGTTATACCCCGGGGTAGTGGTGCTCATGTCTAATTGGTACCGTCCAGAAGAGATCACCAAGCGAGTATGCATCTTCCAGGCCTGTAACGCCGCTGCTCAGATGTTTGGCGGATACCTTGAGACCGGGCTCCATCACGGCTTAAATGGGCGAAGCGGGCTTGCGTCCTGGCAATGGCTGTTCCTGCTCGATGGCATCATCACCGTGCCTTTTGCATTTTATGGGTACTTTGCCATCCCTGACACCCCTCAGTCGTCACGGGCTAGGTGGTTCACTGAGGACGACCGCCAAGTTGCAATCGAGCGGTTGAAGGACTGCCGGCCCGCGGACGCAGAAGAGAAGGCACTGACAACCAAAGGATGGCTCCGGGAAATCGCCCGAAGCTTCACTCTGTGGCAGATGTACCTGTTTGGAATTGCCTTCACCTCTCACACAATCGCCATGCAGCTCTCGTCGTACTTCAATCTTTGGCTCAAGAGCACAAAGAAGTACTCGGTGGCTAAGCTCAATGTGCTTCCCACTGGTGGGTATGCCATCCAGCTGGTCATGACACTAGTGTGGGCGTGGCTAGCAGACTACTTGAGGCTGCGATGGCCGTCCATCATGCTCGGCGCTGCCATAGCAATAATTGGCGCAATCATTCTCAGCATTCAGCCAGATAACAACAAGGCACTGTTTGCAGGGTGGTACTTATTATTTGTCGAGTGTGGAGTTGACCCCATCATTTTGGTGTGGATCAGCGACTTGCTCAACGACTCGCCAATTGTCAAATCTACTATCATTGTCACTGTCCAGATGGTGTCGCTGGCAATGAATGCATGGTTCCCGCTGGTCGCATACCCGGCAGACAAGGCCCCGCACTACCCCGTAGGGTACTATCTGGCCCTGACATTCTACTGTGTTGAGTTTGCAACGGTGGGAGTAATTGCGCTGTTGAGCTCGCGAAGGCAATCGGGCAAGGCCGAGTCAGTGACCACCGACGACGAAACTAAAACGGAGGTCCATACGTCGACCGTTCCTGTGAGCACGCAACTATAGGTACGAAATCACCATCCATTAGCCTTGAGGGCGCCAAACTAGGCACAAACTTTCGTGGCAATGGGGTCGGGTCTTTGTATGCTAATGCCTGGATAGCCCGGTCAAACTCCAGCGTCGTTTCCCAGTCCTTCGTTGGAGGCACATCAACATACTGGTCGCTCAGATATACCAGGATTGCCGCTGAAATCTGGGCTGCACAGGAGTCAATTGACACTTGTCCGTACCCAGTCCCCAGGGCTGGGATCAAGATGGATTCGCGCAATCTAGCAATGTCTGAAAACGCAATTATACTGTTCCATACGCAATTAAACACAACAGGGTCTCCTTCACGAATGGTATGAGGCGTAGACATAGTCGGGCAGTGGATCAGAACTGGGAGTTCGCGACCGCCTGGACCGACTTTTCCAAGCTTGCAGTCAAGAACTGCGGCCGAGGTAGGAGGGTTATAAATGAGCGCTTTTGTCATAGACTGCTCTCTCAAATGGTTTTGGAGGGCCTTTGATAGGTCAAACCCGGGCACTTTAGCTGCGTAGTACTCAGAAATGGCGCGGTCAATTCCCCCGTCCATAAACCCGTATGAATTTCCAGGCGACACTACTGCCCCGATAGCATGTTTGTCTATAGCCTGTTCCAGCGACAACCCCGGCTCAACGAAGTAAATCTGGAGAGTACCATTAGGCACGGTAAAGCCCTTGGCCAGTCTCCTAACTGCCTCTTCTAACTGTCCAGACTTCTCATACAAATAAACTTTCATCCTTTACTGCTGCCCCATGGGTTAGGCTCGGTAGAAGAAGTGGTAGCATTACTATACGGCAGATATATACTGAACTGTGTTGTTAGCACACTGGCTGCGACCATGCTGGCCACCTGACTAGCGTTTGAAAACCTCCAATTGCCGGACTTACCATTAGTTCCCCGGATGAACACTTCTCCATAAGTTCGAGTCGGTTTCGTATTAGCAAACTCCGTAGTCTTTTCCAGCGCAATGTTCATAAACCCGTCCACAGACTGCAGTTTGCCTAGGTTAGCACGCCACGGCACTCACCGCTCAGCCCACTTACCCTCATAAGTAATGCCGGAAGTCAGCTTGACGACGACATTGTTTCCCGTAATCTCGCCCAAAAACGACGACGACGCGTCCGGAGCAGCTACGTCTGACATTGTGATGGCAGTCGATCTCCAAGCAATCAGACGATACTAACGCCAAACCTGAGAATCAGAGCCGATTTTTGTCGGGTTCCGCCAGCCGTATGTCGTCAAGATGGGTGAAAAAACAGCCGCGCGGTGATAAGAAAAATTATAGTTTTTGGGCGAAAAATTCGATCTGAAATTTCAGTGAAATTTCACCAAATTCGGAGCCTCCATTAGTACTGTTGGTGGGCCGTAGTCGCAATGGTCAAGAAGAAGGTTGACTCGCGAATCCGCGACCTTATTGAAAATGGTGTCCAAACAAATCAGCGAAGTTTCTTTATCATTGTAGGAGATCGAGCCCGAAATCAGCTCCCCAATCTGCATTTGCTGCTCAACAATGCTGCTGAAGGAAAACTTAACAAGCGAGTGCTGTGGGCGTATAAGCACAAGCTGCTCGGGTTCACTTCTCACCGAGGAAACCGCGATAAGAAGGTCAAGAAGGACGTCAAATTGGGCCGCCGCGACCCCAACTCTCAGGACCCGTTTGAACTGTTTTTAGGGACCCAGGACATTCGATATGTGTTTTACAAGGAGACAGAGAAGATTCTGGGAAACACCTATGGAATGCTCATTTTGCAGGACTTTGAAGCAATTACCCCTAATATCCTCGCCCGAACAATTGAGACCGTCGAGGGCGGTGGGCTGGTCATTATGTTACTGAAGTCAATGACTTCACTCAAGCAACTCTACACCATGTCCATGGACGTGTACTCTCGATACCGAACTGAGGCTCATTCAGACGTTGTTGCTCGGTTCAACGAGCGATTTCTTCTGTCCCTGCGCAACCTTGACAAAAATTCGCTAGTAATTGACGATGAAATGAACGTGCTGCCAGCGCTGGGCCAGCGTCCAATCAAGCGGCTGCCTCCGCGAGACGAGGACGAAGTCAACCCGAAAGCGGCCGAGCTTGTCGGAATCAAGGAATCGCTTGAAGATGTACAGCCGGTGTCGTCGCTGGTCAATTTGTCCCGGACCGTCGACCAGGCCAAAGCGATCATGACGTTTGTAGACTCAATTGCTGACAAGTCGCTTCGCAACACCGTCGCGCTGACCGCGGGCCGAGGTCGAGGAAAGTCCGCAGCTATGGGATTGGCAATTGCCGCCGCCGTCGCTCACGGGTACTCTAACATTTTCATCACTTCCCCTAGCCCCGAGAATCTTAAAACCCTGTTTGAGTTCGTGTTCAAAGGCCTTGATGCGCTCAATTACAAGGAGCACGAAGACTACGATATCCTGCAGTCGACTAACCCGGCCTTCAACAATGCAATTGTCCGAGTTAATATTCATTTTGAAGGATCTGGTCAAGCGTCGCATCGTCAAACAATTCAGTACATCCAGCCCTCAGACTCGCATGTGCTCGGCCAGGCAGAGCTGGTGGTGATTGACGAAGCTGCTGCCATTCCTCTGCCACTCGTCAAGAAGTTGCTGGGACCGTACTTGGTGTTTATGGCATCTACAATTAACGGGTACGAAGGAACTGGCCGGTCGCTGTCGCTCAAACTCATCCAACAGCTGCGAGAGCAGTCTGTAGGCAAGACTGGCAGCGAGTCAATTGGGCGACGAAAGCTCAAGGAAGTGTCGCTAGATGAACCTATTCGATATGCGCCAGGAGATCCGGTGGAGAAGTGGCTCAACAAACTGTTGTGTCTCGATGCCACCGTGTCGACGAAGGCTGTTAAAGGGTTCCCTCACCCCAACGAGTGCTCACTGTACTATATTAATCGAGACGCATTGTTCTCGTACCACGAAGTGTCGGAGGCTTTCCTCCACAAAGTCATGGCACTCTACGTCGCTTCTCACTACAAAAACTCCCCTAACGACTTGCAATTGCTAAGTGATGCTCCTGCTCACCAGCTCTATGTACTGCTTGGACCGACTTCCGGAGACAAGCTGCCAGAGCCACTGTGTGTGGTCCAGGTAGCATTGGAGGGACAGATTTCTAAACAGAGCATTCTTAGCTCGCTTGGCAGCGGTAAGCGAGCAGGCGGAGACCTTATTCCATGGGTGGTATCACAGCAGTTCCAGGATGAGGAGTTTGCTACCTTGTCGGGAGCTCGAGTGGTGCGAATTGCCACCAGTCCAGAGTACGCTAACATGGGATATGGATCGCGGACATTGGACTTGCTGAAAGACTATTTCCAAGGCAAGTTCACCAATCTGTCCGAGAGCATGGTGGACAAGGACTTTTCAATTGATCGCGTGACCGATGCAGAGCTCGAACAAGCGTCGCTGACGTCAGAAGAGTTAAAGCCTCGGGAAGTGGCGTCGCTTCCTCCGCTATTGCTCACGCTGGCCGAGCGACGACCAGAGCAATTGAACTATCTTGGAGTTTCGTACGGTCTCACGAACCAGTTGCACAAGTTCTGGAAACGGGCTGGATTTGTGCCGGTTTACCTCCGACAAACTGCTAATGACCTCACTGGCGAGCACACCTGCGTGATGCTCAATGTGCTGAACGAGCATGAGACGTGGATTTCGGGCTACAGTGAAGACTTCCACCGACGATTCCTTGCATTACTAGCATACGAGTTCCGAGCGTTTACTGCTGCTCAAGGGCTGTCTATTATTGAGGCGGCGCGATCCAAGTTCAAGTCATCGAAGGCACCGACAGAGCTGTCTCGAACTGAATTGTTGCGGCTGTTCTCTCCATTCGATCTCAAGCGACTGGAGTCGTATGCGAACAATCGTCTCGACTACCACGTCATTGTAGATTTGCTGCCCCAGATTGCGTCCGCGTTCTTTTTTGGCAAGCTGTCGTCGTCTCTGTCGCTTTCAAGTGTTCAGAGTGCGATTCTGCTTGGAATTGGGTTGCAAAAGAAGGATATGGACACAATGGCTGCAGAGCTTAAGCTGCCGGTGAGCCAAACGCTTGCCATGTTTGCAAAGGTAGCTCGAAAGGTGTCGACGTATTTCCGGGAAATTGAAGCCAAGGCGATTGACCAAGAGCTACCGGAGGTTCGTGACCGGGATCTTGATGAGATGGACGGCAAGCGGGTCAAGCCAACCAAGACCGAAGTCTCACTTGATGCTACTGGAGTGGTTTTAAACGACGACGAGGATGAAGGCAAAGATGGCGAGGATGGCGCGATCAAAGAGAAGCAGCGCCAGTTTATCGACTCGCTGGACTTGCAGAAGTATGCGATTCCTCAAGACGCCGATTGGGACGACGCCACAATCAAGAAGGCGGCTTCTTCAGGAGGCCGTGTCAGTGTTAAGAGTGATCGCAAAGACAAGAAGCGCAAGGAATCAGCAAACACCATTGTTGATCAGGAGCTGAGTGCGGTCAAGAAGCATAAGAAGCGGAAGAACTAGCGCTAATAACGTGATACTACATATTGACTATATACATATGCGTCCATTCACTTGGCCTATATGCCCTATTCAGATTAATATTTCTAGCTCTCCAAGAACCTGTCGCCTACTTTTGTCGTTGGCCTGTCACTTCGTGATCTTCGTATTGCGTCTCCTACCATTAACTTTGCCCCAAAAAAATCAAAATCCCCACCAGCATCTGATCAACTGATTTCAGTTTCACGTTTATTTCGATTCTGCCTAATGTCTACTCCGGCGGCTTCTCTAGTACGGGAAGTTCTGAAATACGCCCCTAAGGTAGTTTCCGGCGCATTGGTTTTGGGATTCTTCGGGGTGATTAAGCCCCTTCAGTTCTACGCCCGGCTGCTGGTGTACCTGCTAACGATTGCATTCTGTGGGCTGGCAGGCGCAATCATCTCAGCAGTGCTAACGGTGATTGGCAAGCAGGGACTGTCGCAATGGGCTGTCGCTAGACTGTTCTACACAATCATCCGAGTGGCCTTTGGAATCAAGGTTGTGATCAAGAACGCCGAGAGACTAGAGACTAGGCCAGCGGTGTTCGTTTCCAATCACCAGTCTGAACTGGACATTATCATTTTGGGAGCCACGTTCCCACAATACTGCTCGGTGACGGCGAAGAAGAGCTTGAAATACTACCCGTTCTTGGGATGGTTCATGGCGCTGAGTGGGTCGGTGTTTATTGACCGAGGCAATCGCGGCAATGCACTCAAGGCGTTTGCAGACGCAGCTAAGAGGGTCGCCGCCAACAAGCAGAGCGTATTTATGTACCCAGAAGGGACTCGGTCATACTACCAGAAGCCGGGGATCCTGCCGTTCAAGAAGGGTGCGTTCCACTTCGCAGCGCAGGCGGGGATTCCAATTGTACCCTACGTGGTGAGCAACTATTCTAACATTTTCAGCTTCCAGAAGCGAATTTTCGAAAAGGGAGTCATTGAAATTGAAGTTATGGAGCCAATTGAGACCAAGGGGATCGAGACCAAAGAGCAGATTGATGAGTTGGTAAAGAAGACCGAGGCTGCGTTTGCGCAAACTGTTGAGACTTTGGGATACGGGTCAGACAAGAAGCATGCGTGATTGCGTAATGGTGATCACTCGGATGGTGCCACCTCTGAGTCTACTCTCCTGTTGTTTCTTTTTGGGGTTTTCTGAACATTCATTCATCTAACATTGGCTGTTGCCGCTGGCTTCAATTGCCTGCCGTTTGTGTATCTCTAGTTCTAGTTCTATTGTATATTATCCATCAAGACATCAACGGCCCAGTTTAATAAATCTGCCATTGGCAAATCTGATTTCACTGGGGCCTCAATTTGCTGGCTCTTGACCACCTCCCAGTCCAAGTCACCGTCGACGTTACCGTCTACAAAGAGGTACTTGTGAGCTCGCACGTACCCTGGCCACACAATGTCATCAAAGTACCCTGGGGGATCGACCCAAAAGTCCTGTAGCGTAAGGTAGCCTTTGCGGTTCTCACGGCGCTGCTTGAGCAAGTCGTATGGGGCCCGTAGAAATAGCCGGTGGTCGAAATCCTGGCTAAGAGGACTCGCCTCGTGAAACAGCAGGATGCCATCGACAATGACCAGTTTCAGTCCCTGGGCGCTCCGGGCTTTCACTTTGGCCTTGACCTCGGCCAATTGGTCGGCAGTCACGTTTGTCGGTCCTAGCTCGTTCTTCTCCTCCTTAGACTCAAAGTCTGGAGGCAATTGGCCAGTGCTGCGGACCTGCTTCAAGACTTTGTCGAGTTGGGCCAAGTCGAATGCTTCAGGGCTGTCCCAGTCCGCTAACCCATTTGCAGCGACGGGGATGTCCTTATCATCGCGGTAGAAGTCGTCTTCGTAGATGATTGTGGTATTCTCAAACACCTGCTTGAGAAGCCTAGTGAGAGTACTCTTACCCGCGCTTGACGGGCCACTTATCGCCACCAGCATGGCAGAGACGAGCGCGATGAGACAGAGACGGGAGGACGATGAAGAACGCAAAGCCGAGCAGTTACAGGGATCAGTCAGCCGCCTCCTGCTCACGCCTGGTTCTTTGATGCTTACAGTCGTTTGGTGAAGCCGCTTATTAATATTTCAGATTCGATTTCAGATTTCAAAGCGTGAAAATTACACTTCTCACTCCACTCATCTCGGGCTTGACACTGTTATCATATCCAGCCTGGTCTGATTCGACATGTCGGAAGTTATTAACGCTAACCCAACAGTTCTGGACGCCTCGGCTCTACCGACTCGTGCGAAGGCGGCCTCTGATATAGTTGAGGACGCCGGGCTAGGCACTCTTACTGAGTCTCCAGCATTCCAGTACTCACTGTTTCGACACCTCGACTGGGTGCCCACAGACGCACCTTCTCTAGCATCAGACTCGGACTCAGTATCGGAGAACGATGACGACGACAATGACGAGCCGGAGCCTATTGATGCACAAGAAATTTACGACCTCATCTCTACAATCTCCGACCCTGAGCACCCACTCACTCTGGGGCAGCTGGCAGTCGTCAACCTGCCGCATATCACTGTCCACGACACCGGTGACAAGTCACAAATGGCTGAAGTAGTGGTAGAAATCACTCCTACGATCACGCATTGCAGCTTGGCCACACTAATTGGACTTGGAATCCGAGTTCGATTAGAACGGTGCCTACCTCCTCGGTATCGAATCACAATCAACGTTCGCAAGGGGACTCATCAGAGCGAGAGTCAAGTGAACAAGCAGCTCAATGACAAGGAGCGAGTAGCGGCGGCGTGTGAGAATGAGCAATTGCTGAAGGTGATTTCGAACATGCTTGGAACCTGTGCATAGCCGCTGATCACTAGCTGGCGCAGACGTAGCGGCAGTCGACCTACCAGGCGTACTGTCCTGCCCACGGCGCAGTCCCAGTAGCCGTCGGATCTGTACTTCGGATCTGTACTTTGCATGGGGCATTGGCCTGTATTTATATAGCATTAATGGAGCGTATCTGATCTGCTCGTGTAGTCTGCCTGGCATTGGCATTGGCATTGGCCACCACCACCAACCTGGTAGACCAGGTCACCCAGCCCAGTTTTTCACCATAGCTGTGATCCGCTAACCTCGAATTTATCGCCCTTATCGTTGCCGGCAATTTCGCCGACCTCTGCACAGCCGCTCTGGCACCGCCATTTAGTTCAATTTGATGTCCCTTCACCGTACCTAGCTGTATCGATGGCGAGCAATCACGGCAGCCATAGAGACAAGGGCCGCCGGTGTAAGGAGTACTCGGTACCGGCGGGCACTCTGACATGGGTCGACGAGAATGGCGACCAGCAGCAGATGGTTTTCAGCGACTGGGGC
Organism: Blastobotrys peoriensis; assembly: GCA_003705735.3. Lineage (NCBI taxonomy): Eukaryota > Fungi > Ascomycota > Dipodascomycetes > Dipodascales > Trichomonascaceae > Blastobotrys > Blastobotrys peoriensis. Next base: position 29,392 of record PPJJ03000054.1, on the reverse strand, counting down.
CTTTATCTCCCCCCGGACTGCCAACTTTCGCCAGATCAGTCCAGCGATTTGAAGGAAATATATACCATAATCCCGTTCTATGGGTCGGTGACTCCGTTTGCGTACTCGACTTCGGCTACTACAATCATGGCTTGGCTGCTATTCATTTTACTAATAATTTCCCAGCGCCAGCGACCGGCTCTACAGAAACTGGCGGTGCTGTGCTTAGGAGTGACGCTGACAGTGGTGTTGGCTCAGACTACGGATACTCTGGCAGATCAGTACGCGCTCGGATACCAAAACGTCGAGGGGCTATTAGAGGCGGTTGAGTCCGGGCTCAGTTTCCGCATTTTGGATGTGCTTGCGTCGGCGCTGCTGTGGGTGGCTCATGTCCAGGTCCTGCTGCGGCTATTTGAGGGCCGGACGCTGCAACTGTGGATCAAAATCGTAGGAGGAGTGCTGGTGGTGCTTTATATTATTTTCCAGTGCCTGAGCTCGTTTGTGACGGGGTCTCTGGACTCGGACTTCGATCACCGGTTCGACGGCGTCCAGATTGTCAACTACATTATCCAGTTTGCGATCATTGTGTCGTATCTGACTGCAGTGGTGGTGTACTCGCTCAACAAGCGTCGTTATGCATACCGGCGAGCTGCCGTAGCTCCCGCGATCATCTCGCTACTGGCGTCAGTGTCGCCGCTAGTGTTTACGGCGCTGTGCATGGTTTCGTACTGGTTTGAGGGGTGGGCAATATTGATAAACCGGGTGTGCTCGGCCAGCGCGATTGTAGTAGTGTGGGGGTGGGTAGATTCAATTGAGAGCGCGGAGAAGGAAGAAATCAAGTCGGGCATGATTGGGTCCAAAATGGCTGCGGGTGGGTTTGGAGTCACTGACATTGGGTTTGACGACGACGACTGGAGCTCGTTCGAGGGCCGGAACGTTCGAGCAACGAACCCGGCGGCCGCTGCAAACACTGCCCTGCCGTCTTCTCCTGCTACCGCGGCTCCTAAGGCCAAGCGGTGGAGACCCAAAGACTACCTCGCGTTTCTCGGCGGCCGCAGCGGGCTGGTCATTTCAAGAGGTGCCTCGGCGGATAGCGGAAGCACAAGCTTTGGGAACCCCGCTGGCTTGCCACCTTTAGAAAGACGGCATACCGGTTGGTCTCAAGACACAATTCACTCGGAAGGCGGCCACCTCGACAATGGCGGTGAAAGAGCGGTGATTCCTGCGCCGTTGCCACCACCAGCAGCACCGAGCCCCGATCCAGGGCCAGTGTTTGCGACTCCACCGCCAAAGGAGCCTCAAGAAGGGCTGCAAAGGCATGTGCACCAGGTCAAACGAAACGCGCGGGCCAAGGGCAAAAAAGCAGCAGGGGGCTCCGCCACCATCGCCGCCGCCACGACTACTGCTAGGGGTCAAGGCAGTCGGCCCAGTAGCGCTCAGGGAAGCAGCAGCGTACGCGCGTTTCCCCACCAGCCAGTTGGTCGCGGGGGCTCTGTTGGAGGTGCTGCTATTGGTAGCTCGCCCTCTAGCCGGTCTCCGAGTGGTCCCAGCCCGACCAGCAGTGCCCCAGCGAGTATCGTTTCGGTACCGGCGACGGCGTTCCCTGCCTCTGGCACTCCCGCAGTGCTTCCTTTGGACGACGATGAAGATATTTATGCGGTTCCGGGCTCCTCGGGGCCCAATACTAACGAGCAATTGCCGAGGTTTGACTCTGTGCCAGGGTTTGGGCCTGGTGATTACTGGGACGACAAGGCGCCTCCCCCTCGCCATTTTTAAGTTATTGTACTAACGAATTATGAGATATAGGCATTTATGCTGCGGGCCTTCTGATGTGCCATAGTGTTCCAATTGGCTTCGAATTGGCCAATCAGATGGTCAGCTAAGCCAACTAGACTAGTTTCCGGCCCTCATCCTACTCGTAGCTGCCTGCTGCCTTCTACCGCTTCTAGCAACTTCGCGATGTCTCTAGGCCGACATTTGGGACCGCTGCACAGCCGTGTCTTTATCTACATATATAGACGGCGGTTGATCGCGCGGAGATGGAGACTGACGAAGAGTTAGTGAGGAGGCGGTATGAATCGAATGTTACTGAGAGCGAGAGTGAGGCCGCGGGTGTCTGTGAGGTTTGCGCAGTCGAGTATCCAGTCCCGGGCTTTCCCTGGTTTGAAACCGGCTCAATTGAACCAACTGGCTCAGATCTTGCCCAGGCCGGTTGTGGGAACAGTAGGAGCAGTGCGGACATACGCAAATGGACGGTTTCCAGGGGGGCCTGGGGGTGCTGGAGGCCCTGGAGGGCCAGCAGGCGGGTACGGGGGTCCTGGACAGCCAGGTGGTCAAGAAGGCGAAGAGCAAAAGACTGCTCTTGAAACATACGGAGTCAACTTGACGAAATTGGCCGCAGACGGAAAGCTTGATCCAGTGATTGGGCGAGACAAGGAGATTCAGCGAACGATCCAGATTCTGTCGCGACGTACAAAAAACAACCCTGCGCTAATTGGGTTGGCTGGCACCGGTAAGACGGCAATCATGGAGGGATTGGCTCAGCAGATTGTGCGGGGGCTGGTGCCGGACAGCATCAAGGACAAGGAGGTTGTGTCGCTGGATCTGGGGTCGCTCATTTCAGGAGCCAAATTCAGAGGAGAGTTTGAAGAACGACTCAAGGGAGTGCTCAAGGAGGTCGAAGACAATCACGGCAAAGTAGTACTGTTTATTGACGAATTGCATTTGCTGCTAGGGCTGGGCAAGGCCGAGGGCAGTGTGGACGCCTCTAACTTGCTCAAACCGGCTCTGGCGAGAGGCCAATTGCAGTGCTGTGGTGCTACGACCCTCGACGAGTACCGCAAGTACATTGAGAAGGATGCCGCATTGGCACGACGATTCCAGCCGGTGCTGGTCAACGAACCGTCGGTTCAGGACACTGTCAGCATTCTGCGCGGTCTCAAGGAGCGGTATGAGGTCCATCATGGGGTCCGCATTGCTGATGCAGCGCTCGTGACTGCAGCCACCTATTCCAATCGTTACATTAGCGACCGGTTCCTGCCCGACAAGGCAATCGACCTGGTAGACGAGGCGTGCTCGGCGCTGCGGCTCCAGCACGAGTCTAAGCCAGACGCAATCCAGGAGCTGGACCGGACGATTCTGCGAATCCACATTGAGCTTGCGTCCCTTAACAAGGAGAAAGACGCCATCTCGGTGGAGCGTCGCGAGACCTTGGAGCAGGATCTCAAACTCAAGCAGGAGGAATTGGAGCGCTTGACTGAAGTGTGGGAAGAAGAGCGCAAGGAAATTGACTCGGTAAAGACTGTCAAGGCAGAATTAGAGCAAGCAAAGGTGCAGCTCGAGCTTGCGCAGCGTACAAACAACTTTGCTCTCGCGTCAGAATTGCAGTATTCAAAGATTCCCGAGCTGCAAAAGCAGCTGCCAGATGAGAGCCAGGAGCAAAGCGCGAGCAACCTACTCCATGATTCCGTAACTGCCGACGATATTGCCCGCGTCGTGTCGCGAATGACGGGCATCCCTACCCAATCGCTGATGCGGGGAGAAAAGGACCGGCTTCTGCTCATGCAGGACGCACTGAGGCAGCGGGTCGTGGGCCAGGACGAGGCAATTCGCGCTGTCACTGACGCTGTCCACCTCCAGCGAGCCGGCCTCACCAACGAGAAGCGGCCGGTAGGCTCCTTTATCTTTTTGGGCCCCACTGGTACGGGTAAAACTGAGCTCACGAAGGCGCTGGCCGAATTCCTATTTGATGACGAAGGCGCTGTAGTACGATTCGACATGAGCGAGTTCCAGGAGCGCCACAGTGTGTCGCGACTGATTGGGTCGCCTCCTGGGTATGTGGGGTACGAGGAATCGGGTCAATTGACTGAGGCAGTGCGCCGAAAGCCCTACGCGGTAGTGCTGTTTGACGAAATGGAGAAGGCACACCCGGATGTGTCTAAGTTGCTGCTGCAGGTACTTGACGAGGGCCAGCTTACTGACGGCCAAGGCCGCAAGGTGGATTTCAAGAACACAATCATTGTCATGACCTCGAACATTGGACAGGAGTACCTCATCTCCGACAACAACACTTCCACCAACGAGGTGTCGCAAGAGACAAAGGATAAGGTCATCAATGCAATGTCATCGTACTTTGCTCCCGAGTTTATCAACCGACTTGACGAGACCATTGTGTTCAACCGCCTCTCCAAGCAGTCGCTGCGAAAGATTGTGGATATCAGGCTCAACGAAGTGCAGGCCCGAGTCAAGGACCGTCGCATTACATTGTCTGTTGACGACTTGGCTAAGGACTGGTTGGCCGACCACGGGTACGACCCAGTTTACGGTGCTCGGCCACTTAACCGACTAGTGCAGAAGGAGATTCTGAACCCCCTGGCACTGCATATCATTCAAGGCGAATTAGCACCAGGAGACACCGTCACTGTGACTGTGACCGGTGACAAGATTGAGACCATCATTTCAAAGGTTGTAAAGGAAGAAACGAAGGATGAGTCGTAATCATCTTATTGGGTACGGCACCAAGCTGGAATTTTTGTAAATATATACCACTAACATGCATTCTGCGGAATTGTCTAATTACACTATGTCTTGTAGTACCGTTATCATCATATACATCCATTACGCTCAGTCCGTCTTGTTATGAACTGCCGTCTGTCAATTGCTTCTTTTGTCCGTCAATTAACGATGCATGTGGTAACGAGACCTTTGCAACTTGATCGGCCCATTGGTAGTTCTCATCAGGTTGTGCAGAATACGACGACCCGATTCGCTTGGCTCGAGTCTTGTCCATTGTATGTCTCCACACAATTTCAGCTGGGTCCTGGTCGGGCTCAACCCACTTGAACCCGGCTCCTTCCCGCGCCCAGTATTCCTTGAGCAGCTCTTCGGATTCTGGAACGACGACACCCATTTTGCGTTTGGCCAGTACCTGACGCAATTGTGGTGACGGGTCACCCTGGTTTTCTGGCAGATCACGATTCATTTCAGTCACTAGCGACAGCATTCGCATCTCAGCGGCATGAGAGAACCAATATGTGGTCACAGTTCCCTGAGCCCACTTTAGAATGTCTCCGTTTCGAGAGAAACGGCCCCCAAACGCTAACATGGCATACACCGACACCGAGGTGAGATAAGTGAGTGCCATGAGGTGAATTGTCAGGGTCGACTGCCAGGTGCCCAGCGCGCCGGTCTGAAGGACCAGTTCTAGACTGCTCAGGATGCTCGCTACTCCTCCTGCCCAGAATCCGAGGCTGCGGCGCCATTTACTTCGAATCATCGCCTTGTATCGCTGAGAGTTGACGGTAACGTCTACCAATGCGAGGGATCCGTCAAAGTCTGCATCGTACACTGCTCGTCTCAGTGGGATCATGGCCACATTTGGAGGGACGAATTCCGACGATTTGCTGTAAAAGGCCTCAATCACCTTGACGCAGGCTTTGGGCGATGGGTTTGACAAGAAAAACGTCCGGATCGTGCTCAGGTCCATTGCTGCTTTGTCACTGGAAGTGATTTGGTCGAGGAGGGCATCAATTTCTTCAGCGCTAGTCTGTCGTAGGCTAGACTGCGCGGAACCCGACTCCAGCACTGTTTTTTCCAGCGCCGAATACGCTACTAGGGCATCAGCTGTAATTGAGGGCGACGCCGGTTCCGCAAATGTCGAGGAGATGCGAGCTTTAAGGCTGGCGGCATCAAACGGGTCCGCCCGGAAATTAGTAGAAATGCAACGGTAGTACGGGTGCAAGCGTGATAATGTGAAAGATGTCCCTGTGAATGGCCTGGCCACGCCTATCCGTCCCAGTCTAAGAGCCAGCATTGGGACTGAGCGCTGTGAAAGATCAGGTGCGTCTGGCCAGAAAATGGCTGAAATTTCAGATCCGAGAGGCTGAATTTTCGGTTTGAGACAAGTCTGAGACAAAACTGTGGGGGAGCCAAATCACCCGAGCTGCCTTCATCTAAAATCAAGTGCTGTACTATCAGCACTCCTAAAGTGTCAATGTGTCGGATTGCCTCAAAAGCTGGATCGATTTCCTAGTATTACACCTCCCTGAGCTATGAATTGCTGGCACAACGTACCTCGTACCTATTGTGCGAGACTTCTCAGTCTATTCTACACTACATTGATACTATCTACAATAGCTTCCCTTTCTAGTGCCCGAAAATCACATTCAAGAGCTCAATTCCAAACTTGTCGCCAGGTAATGGCGAGTCACGGGCAATGTTGACTCTGTTCCCTTCGCCTTGTTTAAGCCATAGTTCAGTATCAAAGCGATTGTCGGCCGTCACTTTTGGCCGCCCCCGGCTGTCTACGACTGTCATGCCCTTGGTCCACTGTCCCTGAGTCTCTACCCTCAGGTCGACATGCCGCTCAATTGACCACTTGCTGTAGTCGCCACGAGCAACTGATATCGCATACCACAGTGCCAGGGGATCGTGCAGTTCAGTCTCCAGCTCGCCCTTGAGCCGGCTAGCGGTCTGGAACGTGGACTTGAGCCAGATTTGCATCCATTGCGCCAGCGGCGACTTTGCATCGCCATTGAGATAGTTCTTGGCAAATGACTCAAACGTCTTCTCGCTGAGGGTATGAGTGGTGGTAATGTCCAGAGGAAAAATGGTGATATCAACTGGGTTTGGGAACGTGGCCAGCTCATGGGGACTGCCCGGGGGCAGGGTGGTTGCCGGGTGAAGCGAAGACAGAGCCAAAACTTGGGCGGCAGCGAGCGGGTCCGAGTGCCAATTGAACTCGGCCAGTGGCGCGCTGTTGCCTGGCACCGCAACTGCACCTCCCATCACTACCACCTCTTTGACGCGGGCAAACGCCTGAGGATCGATCTGGGCAGCTCTTGCAAGGTTTTGCAGCGGGCCAATGGCAACGATGGTGACAGTTCCAGGGTCCTCTTGGCGCAGAATATCAAGCATATCCTCATACGACGGTCGGGTCGACGGTACAAACCCAACCTCCCGGGCCTTTGCCGCCACAATCTTCTTCGCCTCAAACAAGTCCACGTCCTCTTTAGCCGCCGTGAACTGGGGTGCAATCGAATGTACGTTACCCAGGCCATCAGGGCCGTGGTAGTAAGTAGCGTCGACAGTTGTTCCGTCCAGCGCAGTCGTCAAGCCCACCGACACGAGCGGTTTCGACTTGTTTGCCCATGGAACCGGGCGTCCGGCCTGACGGCGGTAGTTGGCCTCCATTTCCAGCACATGGAACAGCGAGACGGTGTTGCGGAGGGAATTGACTGTGTCGCAGTTGCCAAACACTATCGAAATGTGTTTAAGGTCAACGTCCTCACTAGTCAACGCCAGCAGGAACGCCAGCACGTCATCGACTCCGGGGTCCGAATCCACAATAAGCTTTGCACCAGCCATTTTGATACAGTCGGTAGAATTTCAAACCAACCCCCAAACTTCCCAACCCAACTCCTGAATTTTAAATGCCGGCCCATGATTTGGGACTCCCGGCTACCACGGGGCTTGGGGGCTCGATGAGCAGTGAGACAGGTAGATGCGTTGTGTAGATACGATTAGCGGAGGTAGAAGTGGGACGATACTGCGATTCTGTGGTGGAGCGTCCGTAAGATAGTAGCAGTAGTAGCGTAGAGAATGGGCTTTGCTGGGGTAGTGTGGGTAATCGCCGACTAGCTGTACGCTAGCTGCTCGCTAGCTGTCTAGGTGTGAGCTGGTGCTGTAACTGGCGCTGTAGCTGGGCATTGGATACTAGTTAGGCCGGCACCCTAGTGGCTGTGGTCACACTGCCAGCCTGCGACCACACAAAGTTTCATTGTTCGCTGACTGAATCATACGTCTGTCATTGTATCAATAGGCTATTTGCTATTTGATTTAGTTGCAGTCTCATATTTATTCATAATTACACGGGCAGTGCTGCTGGGGTGAGTGCTACTGCCTGAAATTGTATCCGCTGTTTTGGGGGGGTGTTTGGCAGTGTGCCCGGTTGTGAAATATTACACTCTCCGTTCTGCCTGTGGTGGTGCTTTGGTCTCCGGGATTCAATCTCCGGCATTCTGGCATTCTACTGAACCTAAAGCTAGATTCAGCTGACTCTCGGGATTCAACACTCTGCACATGTGTCTTGGAATAGACTTACCACGGGACTGGCGATACTCAAACCGGGCTCAGGCTGGGCTCAGGCTGCCGGCGGGCAAAGCTCGGCTTCAATCTGCCGGCGGGCAAAGCTCGGCTTCAATCTGTTCCGGCTCGGGGCACGAGACAGACCCGCGCTCGAAGACCAGGTTTTCCAGTTACAGGGCCCGAATTATTTTTGATATGGCGCCGGGCCACTGCCCAGTCACTATTCGGGCCTCTTCAGCCTCCACCGTCCACCATCCCCTTATTCTTTCAATTTTGGTAATTCAGCTCTTGTCTCATCACGCCTCCGATCCCAACTCAAAGTCGTTAATCATAATTCAATCTAAGTCAACGGCATTGTAATTAGCCGTAATTATTAGCTACAAACCCCAGTACCAAAGCTTGGCCGGTATTGTTGTGGCGTCAGCAAGGGTCTGCCCGCCGCCTTCCCGTAAACGAACCCTTGCAGCAGCTACCCGAAGGGAAGCCGAAAATTACTGCGCGGACCCGAGACGGGGCGCCGGAATTCAGACTGGGCGTGGGCACTGCTGGCAGGCCACGGAACACCTCGCGGGTTGAGGTGCTAAAATTGGTCAGGCAATACGGAGCCCGTATTAGCCATTTAGGGCCGGCCCTGGCCTTGGCTCTGGCCCTGACTGTGAGCTTCTTCGGTCATTTGAGAAATGCGAGTATATGTCTGGTCCACAAGCCACCGACAAGAATTGTAATAATTGGCAAATCGGGGGTGGGTGGCCGCAGTAAAATTGACATACTCTAAGCATTCCTTCAACCCCTTGTCTAGCTCGGCCCCTATCCCAGTACCACCACTCGGCATCGATGATTCCTCCAAGGCGGTATAGTGCTCCAATAGCAACTCATTGGCTAAAATGCACATTGCTACTAATACCATATAATTAATCGACATGGGCAAGGTTCTCCAATAAGGCATCAATACCTTCATCTCCGCCAGGTCCTGTCCGGGGTAAAGTACAGCCCTGAGGCCCTTGGCCGCCCACACGCACTGGGCATACGCCTTGCCCACATCCGAATGATTAGAATTGCGCACTTTAAGAATCTCATAAACCTCCCGCACTGGTAATTCCTCAAACGGCAAAACCTTCATTTCTGAAATGACCCCCTCCAAATGCTGGGCCAGGTTGAATGAAAAAACCAGACAGGTCCGAATGACTGACGAATGCATCGACAGCGCGCAAAAATATAAAATTGCCCGTGCAAACACCACCGACCGGTCATCGTAGGCACTGGAGATTTCGGGCACAAAACTCTCAAGGTTGCGCAACCGCGCGTCTAATGATTGCTTTGTGCTCTGAGGAATCCCCGTAGGGCCATGCGGTCGCTGACGAATAATCGCCGCCAACAGCTGGATAGATGCAATGAAAAAATTAGCGTCATAAAACGAGGACGACGCGGTGTCTCCTGAAAGCAGTGCCGTCTCAAAATCCGACCAGTACATTGGCCGTCGTGACCACCCATCTAGCTCGCTCGCGTACAAAAGATTGCTCACTGGTAAGCTGAGGTTAGACTCAAACGACGGAATATCAGCGTGGCGGAACAGGGACGAGCAGAGCATGACTTGGCTCCCCCACGCGATCCAGATGGTCCTAACTAGCGATTCGCGGTGCAGCAGCTGAGCATTTGTCGACAGTTTCATTGCTTCCAGCTCAACCTTGCGGTCGTAGGTTGGGTTCAAGCTATTACGGTCGTGCAGCTTGTCTAGTCGTTGCAGGTGAATAATGCGCTTGGAGTCTGAAAAGTAGGTGCGAGCTTCAACGAGGTCGCCCTCTTCGTAGAGCCCGAGCCCAATCACCAGCAGCGCCTTGGCGTGGGTGGGAGCGTCAGTGAGGTCCATGTACTTTTTTGCGTTTGCAATCCAATATCGAGGATCGTACATGTACGACTGCATAGCAATCTGGCCATGGCTAAGGAACCGGCATGCGACTGAACACATTGCGTGGACGAGGGCTACATCGACTCTTAATCGGACATAGCGGAAAAATGCTTGACGGGGGAACAAGAATGGGTAGTTGACGTGGACTGACGAGTAATACGTCTCGATTAGCGATGACAGGGCCGTGTAAGGAGGAAGGTCGAGCTGGGCTAGATCGTCTTCAGTGGAATCCCAAGTTAGGGGTCCAGACATCATGTGTGAGGGGCGGTTCAGGGGAATTGTCTTTGGGTCCAGTCGAAGGTTTTGTTGAAGCAAGGTAAGTTGCGATTGTAAGTCGGAAATGCGATCATTAATGTCAGCAATTGCTTGCGAGTTAGCAGTTAGATAATTGGTTCCGTCATCGGGGGATGTCGACGCAGTATTAATTCCAGGGCCGCCACTGAGAGGAGGAGGCTCAGAAATTGGTTGGACTGGAACTGGGATTGCAGAACCGGGTGCTGCTGGTTGTGGTCCTGGGCCCGACCCTGCGCCAGACCCTGGCGGTCCCCCGTGGGGTACCTGGGGTACCTGGGAGGAGGGCGCGGTTGGTGCTGGCGGTGCTGGCGGTCCCAGTGGTAAATGACTGTAGTCGGATCCAATGCGTTTATGCTTTTCGTTACTTTGTAAGGAAGAGGTGGGGCCGAAAGGATATGAATGAGGGGCATGGCTGGGGCCCGAGCTTGGACCTGCAGTAGAGGGATGGGTATGAAGATGAACGAGAGATGGTTGGCCATGCCCATGCGAAGGTCCAGCGAAGGTTTGGCCGGGCTGGCCGGGCGGCGAAATTGCGGGTGGTTGTGCAGGTTGTCCGTAATGAAGGTTTGGTGAAGATTGAGAGTAAGGTAGTGGTAGTTTTGGTCGATGATGAGAAGACGGAGGTTGTAATGCAGATGACGAAGCGACGGGCCCGGACGATAATTTTGACATATTACGACGGCCGCCTCGATGGGACTTGACAAACACGCACTCTAGCTTGAGTTGTTGGCAATTGCGGCAGACATGAACTCCATCACACTTGATTTTCTTTTCGCGACATGACAAGCACGCGCGACGAGAGACGGTGCGAGTAGGTTTCTTGAGCGGGGATCCAAACGGCGAATGGTCCGGCATGGGGCCTGGAATAGATGACAGCGTGGTGCACAGACCACAGACCACAGACCACCACAGACAACAGGCCCTGGTAGTGTCCGGTGTTGTCTCCGGGGGTGGTCACTCGGCGTACTCAGTCTGTTCAATAGAGTTGGTACGGTACCGGTAGGGTCAAGAGTCGGTTCCAGTTGTAGCAGGCCGTCTCAGCTGTCGCGGTTGTCGCAGTGATGCCAGTGCTATCTGAGCTGTCAGAGCTTGTCAGTTGTCCCTAGTAGAGTCCTTGCAACAGCCAGCTAACAATCGGTACCCCTAATTCGCTAGACACACCCCCATCCAACACACCACGCCAATTGGGTTGGGTAACGGTGGTCGAAATGGTGTAGTGGGCTACGAGTTGCTATGGTGGACGCCTAATTGTAGCCCGGTGGTGGTGTCGCACTGTAACCGTTGCGTTCGCTTCAGGGTCCTTCTCCCCCTTCAATTCCCACACCGACTAGGCTTGGTTTGGGCAGACGGGAGTGCGGCTCCCAACCAATTCATATAACCCTCCCGCCTTGGGCTGGGTTGGGTTTGAGCCTGTCGGCAGCCGATCCAATTGTGCTGCAACGATCCGGTGGGCGCGAGGGCTAAGATGCAGCCAGTACAGGGGCAACCTAATAAGAGGCTGGCTGGCCGGTACGGTGGTGTGGCGTGCGGGAGGGTGTGACGTGTGTGCGGACGGTGGTTGCAGTGGGGCATTGCAGTGGGTGGGTGCAGTGGGTGCTGGGCGCGGGGTGCCGTACTGGTGAGGACTCCCGCTGACCCACCCGGGGTATGACCTGGGGTGCGCCCGGAGACCCCCGGACTAGTGCGAGGGGCCGTTAGTGCTCACCCTATCAGGGCACCCTACAGCTGCATTGATTGATGAAGGCTCCTGCACTGCCAATCACTGCAGCGGAGTTGAAACTTTGTAACAATATTATGACCCGAGACTAGGGTAGCATGGGGTGGGCAGATTGTCGGTTGGGGATGAGATGAAGGCGGAAACGGTCGAGGAGTGGGGGAGGGGACGGGAGGGGTGTGGAGGAGATAGGGGAGTAGGGGAGTAGGGGAGTAGAGGAGTAGTAGGGAGCAGAAGCAGAACGGAGGTTTGTCAGGGGACGGGATGCGCGGTGCAGGCGAGCCTCGTAGTTGTAGAGCGGGCGTTGTAGAGCGGGACCGTAGATAAGCCAATGCTATAGGCGAGGCGAGTTGTATGTAAGCAAGTGCTGCAAGCAAGTGGTTGTTCTATTTGACTATTTGACTATCTGATTATCTGGTTGTAGGCTGCTCCTCGATACCTCACTCGCTATCTACAGAATGTTTTAGATCTGTAAGTCGGCCTGTGATTGATGTTGCTAGCCGACGCCGTTGCCTATTGGCTTAGCCATTGGCTACCATTCGCTACCATTGGTTACCATTGATTGTCATTCGCTATTCGCTACCATTCGCTACCATTGGCTGCCGGTCTTGTGCCTGGTGCCTATTGTACTTCATCGCTTATTGGTTTATCCAACTCTATGGGTATCAGACATGATTGGTGGAATATTAATTACATTTATACCTATGACGTGGGTTCCAGGCACAGCTTAAAATGAACCCTTGAGCTACGGCTGGTGAAGTGCATACCAGACTAGCGACCAGAACCAGCGAGCAGAACTGCCGACTAGTACGGTAGTGCTAACTGTGTCCCCCACTTTCTGCACACTGCCACTGCTGGCGCTACCGCTACCTGATACTGATACTGCTATTGCTACTGCTCCCTGCTACTGCTCCCTGCTACTGCTCCCTGCTACTGCTCCCTGCTACTGCTCCCTGCTACTGCTCCCTGCTACTGCTCCCTGCTACTGCTCCCTGCTACTGCTCCCTGCTACTGCTACGTTTCCCTGCTCATGCTCGTTCCCGCTTTCATGTACTACCTCCCGTTTCATGTCCAGTTATGCCCCGTTTACGTCCCAGTTATGTCCAGTTATGCCCCGTTTATGCCCGTTTATGTCCCATTCATGTACGCTGGCCCGTTCAGTAATGATCCTCAACCGTGACCTCGATAGGGCCGCCAACAAGGATCATTGTGATGATAGGCACGATCGGACAATGGCGAGTTCTCAAACGTGAATGCCGAGTGCCTTGCATAAGAGGCCGGCGTGGTAGGGCAGGGAGGCATTGAGTTGAATCATTAACCTGCCGGGCGTCAAGTCAGACAGGAGATCTGAGCTGGGCGGCAGTACTGCTAGGTGGCTCTGTGGCTCTGCTGCTCTGCTGCGCTAGCTCTATCTGGCTGCCAGGGCTGCCAGGACTACTCTGAGGCCCCGGTCGTTCTGCTGCCGGCTACTGACAAGGTTGCAGTACCAGTCCAAGAGGGGCTGCAGCCACCCGGCTGGCGAATATCTATGATAATACCACTATGCCACTTACAACTATAGAGGTATCATTATACCATTTCCAACTATAGAAGATAACGGGGAATAGGTATAAGCTGTCGCTGCGGCCTCGGATTGTGCTATACTTTGGTTGGCTCCTGCCTCCTGCCTCCTGCTCTCTGCTCTCTGCGCCCTGCTCCTCGTGCCCCCTGCTCCGTACTCCCTCTATCTTTAGATCCTGAGCCACTACATTGGTTTCATCTATTACCAAATACCGGCTGGGTGGCTCGATCGTAAGAACCCGGAAACGATGGACCGTATCGCAGTGCAGTCGCAGTGCAGTTGCATTAGTCGTATGGTGTTTGGTAGCAGCACGGGGAACGAGGGGAACGGCGAACGGGGAACGGGGAACGAGGGATGAAGGACGAGGGATGAAGGATGAGGGATGAAGGATGAGGAACGGGGGAGCGGCGAACTTGCGAACCAAGGAGCTGGGCTACACGGAAACCGGGGCTGTCTGCACCACTGAAACCAGAAAGATTGATTAGCCTTGGTTGCATAGAGGCACCGTAATTGTCATTGAGTGCCTCGCCTAGCTATAGCGAATGCCATTCTGGTTTATACAAATGCTTTCGCTCTGTTGGTGGTGGTCCTACTATGCTACCCTTTCATGTGGGTAGTTGCAGTCAACTGCCTGGTCGCTGGTCGTTTCCCCGTTGTGCTCTTGTTCGCTCTTGTTCTCGCTCTTGTTCCTGCCTGCTTCTGCCTGCTTCTGCCTGGTTCTGCCTGCGTCTGCTGCTGCACTCCAGTCTCCTGCTCCTATTTGCTCCTGCAAGCTGGATAATATCAAGTCGCTTGGCAGCTGCCACATGATGCTCAGACATAATTGTGCCATTTAAGCCTAAGCACTGATACTGGCCGGGGTCGTATGCCAGGTCAGAAGCTCTCGCTTGGGTCGCTAATTCTATAGGGCCCACACCTGCCGGTACTAACATGGGCTGAAGCGAGGCTTCCTAGGTGCTGACCCTGCGCTGGCACTGGCACTGGCACTGGCACTGGCACTGGCACTCAGCTCAGGCATCTAGTTTAGTTAGTTGCTGCACATGGCTGATAGCTGCCTGCTGCTGCACCTGCTGCCATGCCATCTGCTCAGTATTGCTGCTCAGTATTGCTGCTCAGTATTGCTGCTGCCATCCTCACTGTCTCGTACTGCGTCTCAGACTGCCCTCACCCTGCCCCTCATCCCGTCCTCACGACAAGTCGGCTGGACAAGTCGGCTGCTCTACCTATTTACAGACCAGTTCTATTCCTTGCGTTCTGTGCCAGCGCTACCGCTCCCTCCGACCCTCCCTGCCCTTTCTGGCACCCTGCCTCTGCCCTCCCTGCCCGTTATGCATCTTGTTTCGGTCGTCTCGACGCTATTACATGCTGTATAATCAGTCTGTCAGTAATAAGTCCGTCCCGACTCTGTTGCAACGCGCTCACGCGCCTTATAGGTCATGTACGCGTTTATCTAGAATAAGCCGTCTACGTGCCCAGAATTCAGCAGAGCTAGCATCACTACTGGGCGTCAGCATCACTATTCGGCACTATCATCAGCATCAGCATTTGCATTACCCCGCAATCTTTCACCATCGATTGCCGAACCGGGAAGAGTTGCTGGCAGCCCAGATTGTCCGTCTACTGATCTGAAGAGTATTAGGCCTGCTACATAGGCATTAGATTTAACAATTGACCAATTGACCAATTGAAAACTGGAGGCCCGGCCGATTGGCGGGCAACTGTCCAGTGGACCCACTCACGTCACGTCACACGTCATGCCACAGCTACACTCAGAACAGTGCTATCAGTATTCGTATCGCCATCGCTCCGAGTCTGCATCACCAATGTATTCATGCTGCCTGCCTAGTGGGTCCATTACCCGGTAGCCACCGCTAAGCAGTACCGATAGGAGCCTAACAATAGACGTTCCTGGCCACCGCCCAGGCCCATTAACAATACCACTAACAATACCATACCATACCAACAGCATAGCAAGCACCCAACCATCGGCTCTGACCATCTCCTCAAACCTTCGCCCCAAACCGTCGCCTCAAACCGTCGCCTCAATTACCATTCGTATTCATCTTAGCGATTGTCTCTTTCTGTCCCTCTATGTCGTTCTCTCTCTCTCCTCCCCCGCGTCACCGTGACTACCAAGCCCACATAAAACGCAGTATAAACCCAATCCTCGTATCACCCCCACTCATCTCCACAGCCCACACTTATCCCATCTCCAATTCAACCCCACGAAACTCCACCTCCCACCCATACCCTCTCTCTCTGCCTCTACCCCAACTCCTCACTCGTATCCACTGTCATTCTCTCCATCTCCCCATCTCCCCATCTCCTCCCATCTCCAACCACTCGGTATCTGCCTCTGGCTGGCCCCCTTACTTTTTCCCCACTAATCCGCCCGCAGTGCCTAACCCCCCTACTTGTACAAGGAGTACGCGCCCAACTCCAACTTTAGCCAGCCGACCGTCAATTCTACCAAAACTCTACTAACCCGTAGCCACTAAGACGACGTGTTTGGAGCATCTAAAGGTATCTGTCCTGAGCCAGTTGGGTGTTTGGCACTGTGGCACTAGTGATGCAGGACAACTCCAACCCGCCGTCTCGGCCTCAGGGTCGAGGGAGGAATCTTCATATAGCTCATCGGCGGTCGCCATCAGAGCTCACGCCGTTAATGGGTAAGCAGGAGAGGGGATGGGACGGGATGTGGATGAGCGAGATGAGAGCTAGGCCGATGTTCAGTGGGAAGAGGTGATATCGGTTGAATGTTATCGGTTGGATGCTATCGGTTGGATGCTATCGGTTGGATGCTATCGGTTGGATGATATCAGTTGGGGTGGTGATGTCAGTGGTGGTCGAACCGCCTGCTTCGGGTCAGTACTAACTAGTCGAACAATTGGCGTTGCAGCAACAGATTGAAATGCTGCAAGCTCAGCAGCAACAAATTATGGTCCAGCATCAACAGTTTGCTCAGGCTGGCCTGATTCCGAGCCACCTGATGCTCCCCCCTCCTCAGGGCCCGCCGGGCTCGTCTCCTCAGCAGGGCCAACCCTCGCTCATGCCTCCGCCACCGCTGCAGCCCTCTACTTATATGACTTCGAACGGCCCGTTTGGCCAGTTTACTACAAACCCAGGGGGGTCGCATCCTGGCGGCCATCCTGGTGGTCACCCGGGCGCTGGTGGCGGCCATCGTCGCGTGCAGTCGTCGGCCCCAGGGTACGCTGGACCAAACTCTGGTCCGGGGGGTTCTGGAGGCGGCGGCCCTGGATCAAATCCCGGCGGCCAAGGCCCTGGCGCGGGGTCCGGGTCGTTTAATCACGGTCACGGGCGACGACACTCGTTGGCATTGAGCGAAGCCAAGCGGGCGGCCGCTCTGGCCCAGGCGAAGCGTCAGGGAGGCTCCGAGTCGCCGTCGAAAGACGATTCTCCCGGCGAGGGCTCGTCCACGTCCGCCGGCTCTTCCACATCTGGCACCGTTGGTTCTACTGCCACGGCAGGAACTGCGGGCACTGCCGCCACAACTGGTGCTGTCCCGGAGTTCAAGTTCCCTTCGAGCCCGGTCCGCGACCAATCCGGCGGCAACAAACCCCCTCATTTCGGCCCCTCTCGTGGTCACGGCCGGTCCCAGTCTATGCAGTACGGTAACAACAGATACAACAACCGGTCATCCTCGCCCCAACGAGGGTTCCAATTCCCCGCCCCGTCTGACGATTATCAATCTCAGCAACAGCAACAGCAGCAACAACAACAACGAGGATCTCATCACCGGTCTAATTCGAGAAACTTCGACTCCAACTGGCGCCAACCCCAACAACAAGACATTCCCTCTCCAGGAATGCTAGCGCCTTCGCCCCAAGTAGGAGGCGGTAGCCAATTTGTCCCTGGTCACCGGTCTCGAGGCTCATTCAACAATTCAATGTCGTCCCTTTCAGGGTACTCCATGTTTCCGTCCCAAATGCAAGGAGGCGGCCAAGGCCAGCCACGAAAGTCGCTGTTTGCGCCCTATCTCCCTCAGGCATCGCTGCCCGGCCTAATCAACGAGGGTCGGTTGGTGTCGGGAGTGCTCAGAGTCAATCGAAAGAATCGTTCGGACGCTTACGTGTCTACAAACGGCCTGCTTGACGCCGATATTTTCATTTGCGGATCCAAGGACCGAAACCGGGCTCTGGAGGGCGACTTGGTAGCAATCGAATTGCTCGAGGTGGACGAAGTTTGGGGCTCCAAGAAGGAGAAGGAAGAGAAGAAGAAGCGTAAGGACGCAAGCATGGCTGCAGTGCCCGCCGATGAGGTCAAGGCTTCGGCCTCGTCTTCTACCGGGGGCGGAGGCGATTCCCCTACTGACGATGGCGCTGGGGTAGCTCGCACCGACAGCGAATTGCGACGCCGAGGGAGTCTCAAGCAGCGTCCAACCCAAAAGAAGAACGATGACGTTGAGGTTGAGGGCCAGTCCCTGTTGTTAGTGGAAGAAGAGGAAATTTCGGATGAAATCAAGCCATTGTACGCGGGTCATGTCGTTGCAGTAATTGAGCGAATTCCAGGCCAAATGTTTAGCGGTACTCTAGGTCTGTTGCGGCCGTCTTCTCAAGCTACTAAGGACAAGCAGGAGGCTGAACGTCGTGAAAAGGGTAAGCCGCCGACGCCAGAGCGCCCAGCTGACCGTCCTAAGATTGTATGGTTTAAGCCAACCGATAAGCGAGTACCCCTGATTGCGATTCCCACTGAGCAGGCGCCGAACGACTTTGTCGAGAATCATGAAGCTTACGCGGACAAGGTGTTTGTTGCGTCCATTAAGCGATGGCCCATCACTTCGCTACATCCGTTTGGTACCCTGGTCGAGCAGCTGGGACCGTCGGACGACCTGGAGATTGAGATCGAGGCCATTCTCCGTGACAACAACTTCACGGCCGATGTGTTCCCCGAGTCGGTAAAGCGAGCCATTTCGACCATGCAAGACATCGATGCGCTCAAGTTCAACCCTGAAGCCGATCAGCAGGTTCAGCGGGTGGACTATTCAAATGAGTACGCATTGGCGTTTGCTACGTCTAAGGATGTCGCGGACGAAGCAATCCACGTGAAGAAACTCTCTGGTACCTCGATCCAGTTGGCCATGCACGTGGCGGACGTGTCGCATTTTGTCAAAAACAATTCGCCGCTCGATCGCGAGGCCAAGAAGCGGGCCAACTCGGTGTTTTTGTACCAGCGCAAGACCAACATTTTCCCCGCCGAGCTCAACGACGCGATCTCTTTTGACCAGGACAAGATCACTCCGACTATCAGCGTGGTCTTTGAAATCGACTCCACCACCTTTGAAGTGACCGATTCCGAAGTGACCCTAGGATACGTTAAGCCCAAGGCCAAGATCGAATATACCACGTTTGAGTCGATTATTAAGGGCGAAAAGACAACGCCAGAGTTGCCCAAGGCAGTTTTGGATTATATTCAAACGCTACGACTGATTGGTCGTCAGTTTGCAAAGCAGCGGCTCAACTTGGACGAGGCGGCGGAAATTCCCGTGTGCGGTCTGCTCAGTAAGATTGACGACGAGCCGGTGTTAGTTAAGCCAAACATTTTTGACGGGTCCCAAGTGGAGCAGCTGTTTACCGAATTGAACATCAAGGCAAACGCAACGGTAGCGCAGAAGCTTCATGCGGTGTTGGGTGATAGGGCGTTCCTTCGGCGCCATCCCGAGCCAATTTTGCAACGGCTCGAGTCATTTGCGGAAACTGTGCGGGCGCTCAAATTGAACATCGATACATCATCGTCGGCAGCGCTGCAAAAGAGCTTGTCCAAGCTCGAAAACACCGAAGTTCGCCAGTGTATTGAGACGTTGTTGTGGAAATGTATGCTTCGAGCAAAGTATTTTGTGGCGGGCAAGATGGAGCCAGACATGTACGACCACTACTACTTTAATGTGCCGCTCTACACCCATTTCACATCCCCATTGCGTCGATACGCGGACGTGATTGTGCACCGGCAAATCAAGGCGGTCATCACGGGTACCGAGTACAAGGAGGAATTGGACACTCTGAGCAGCTCGGCCGATTACTGCAATTTCAAGAAGGACTCGGCCAACAACGCCCAAGAGCAGTCCATCCATCTGTATTTGAGCCAGATTATTGATGGCCTCTCCTCCAACACTGGCCAGATCATTAGAGACGCGGTGGTTCTGCAGGTGTATGAGTCTGCGTTTGACGTGTTTTTGCCAGAGTTTGGAATTGAGA
Organism: Blastobotrys peoriensis; assembly: GCA_003705735.3. Taxonomy (NCBI): domain Eukaryota; kingdom Fungi; phylum Ascomycota; class Dipodascomycetes; order Dipodascales; family Trichomonascaceae; genus Blastobotrys; species Blastobotrys peoriensis. Next base: position 9,641 of record PPJJ03000054.1, on the reverse strand, counting down.
AGCGTGTTCATGGCGACCAGCTGCCATTGGTCAAGGCGGAGTTCCAAAAGAAGGACAAGCTGTTGGAACTCTATTGGGAGAAGGGAGTCGACTCGGCGACGTTTGTTCCTGAGGATGAAAAGTCGGCGCCTCCTCATCGATCCAACTCAGTCAAACGCCACTATCGAGCCCCTAGCTCAACCTCGGCCATTGCGCAGGAACGAAGCGCTGCTGGGGCTGCGGCTGCGGGACCTAATACTGCCGATGCTGCCGACCGGGCTCGAGTCCTAAAGTCGTTTTTGGGCCCTGTAATCACCAGGGAGGAAAAGAACAATTGCATTCAGGAGATTAGACTACTCCATCATGTTCCAGTGCTATTGCGAGCGGAATTGGGCAAGAGCGTGCCATGCTTGACTGTGAGAACGCTGAATCCGTTTGCGGTAGACGCCTAATTGGGGCATTATTGCACCGTATGCACATTATATATTGAAGACATTCGTTACAGAAAGATGCAAGAGGGTAGTCACGAGTAGTATCGGTTCAAGATTGGAGGGGGGAGAGGGGGAAGCGTGGGGGTCGAGGTGAGACGGTGGAGGATCGGCGATGGATGTGGTGCCAGTGGGCGTTATCTGGGGTATTGTGGGGTAAATGGGGGTTGGCACTTACAGGAAGCGGGTTGGATAGTGCCAACTCAAACCTGTCACCATACTAGCCGACTCCTGTCACGGTTGACGTCTACTCACTCTTCGAAACGCCGTCTCTGCTTATGAGTTCCTTGCAGCCCTTGGTGCTGTCCCCTACCCACATACTATCGTGCCCGCATTTTCGCCATATGCGGTGGCGGTATCGGCAGCGACAACCCCACATCTCCCTACTTGTACATCATGTTCTCTAGTCCTAAAGTGCCTCTTAGCGACATCAAGCAGACCAACCAGCAAACCCAAAAGGACTGGCCGATTGACAATAATGTCGGCGTGTTTGTCGGGGCTACAAGCGGAATTGGTGAGCACACTGCTTACAAGTTCGCAAAGTACACAAAGAACCCGACCGTCTATGTAGTGGGGAGAAACGAAAAGGCCGGAAATGCGATTGTGGCCAAATTGAAGGAAATCAACTCCAGTCCAGATGCAAAGTACTACTTCCTCAAGCACGATGTAACGTTGATTAAGGAGTGCGACAAGCTGGTGAAGGAAGTGAAGGGCAAGGAAGACAAAATCAACTTGTTGTTCTTGAGCTCAGGGTTCTTGACTACCAATGGCCGAACCGAGAATGCCGAGGGTCTGGACACCAAGCTGTCCGTCAACTACTATGGGCGATGGAGAATTGCGTCTGAGCTGCTGCCGTTAGTTTCTGCTGCTGCCTCAAAGGACAAGCAGGCGCGTGTTGTGTCAGTGCTCTCTCCTGGTAACGAGGGTCCAATCGAGGAAGACGATCTGGACTTGAAGCACAAGTTCTCGCTTATGAAGGCCAACCGACATATTGTCGAATTCAATTCGCTGGCGGTCGTGCGGTTTGCTAACCTGTACCCGAACGTCTCATTTACCCATGCCCACCCAGGGGTCGTGGCTACTGGAATTCTGAGAGAGCTGCCGTGGTGGGCTCGTGCCCCAATGTCAATTCCTTTTGTTGACAAGCTCTTTGACTCGGTCGACGACTCAGCTGAGAAGTTCTTCTACCTCAGCTACTCCTCTCCCCAATTCAGCACCGGAGCCCACATTGTGGATGCCAAGTTCAATGATTTGAAAGCCAACGCTGAAAATAAGGGTTTCTTGACTAAGCAGTTGCAGGACAAGGTGTGGAAGCATACTGAGGATATCTTTGCTCAAGCCACGGCCCCTGGCAAAAGTGAGACTCCCGCCAATTAGAGAATCATGGGCGTAGCTACTTTCATTTATGTAATTGAGGTAACAATGGATAATTTGGTAAGCATAGTAAGTTTCTATTTCATTTTATGTCCCTTCTCTGGGCTTTACCGGCCGTGGTGTGTATAATTGCTTAGGCAGCCAGATTGCACGCGCTGCACACGATGTGTCTGACATTTGCACGTGACACGCTTCGGCCGCATGCAATTTCAACATTCAAACCCCATTATGTGGTTTATATGGCCATCAATGGCGTTCATTTTATCCGCACTCTGCTCCTCGTGATTCTCTCTTTCCATTGATGCCCATTTTGGGCCATTTCGCAGCGGTTTTGCCGAAACACTGTGTCCATCTATTCGCCGGCCGCTGGACTTTTTATCGGAGCGATGTGGCGCAGTGGAAGCGCGCAGGGCTCATAACCCTGATGTCCTTGGATCGAAACCAAGCATCGCTAGATTTTTTTGAATCTCATCTCAACTCTATTTTTTGATCCAAGGTTTGATTAATATTGCTCATAAGTTCAATTGAGATGCATTTACAATAATTTACTTGGTCATTAGGCTTTGCTGCTGGTCGGTTGCCAGCGGCGTCGTAATCCGTGTTCGGCGTTGAAATCCCGCTAACGTGAGCAGACTACTCCTCCTGCTAACATCCTTTTTGCCTCGTCGTAACAGTTTAGGTAAAGAAACAGTCGAAGAATCATTAGAAACGGCCTCTTGGTGGTCATGTGAGGAGCCCTTGCCTCCAAGGCTCTGTGGGGCCTGAAAATACCTCGGGCGTTCTCTGGAAGACGTTTCAACACTCGTGACAGTAATCCTATCAATAGAAGCTCGCTCTGTAACGCTCCTCGCGTCCATCCTGTCGCCGTTATCATCCCTGTACTCATCATCGTCTGAGGACAAGTCGAATTGGAAAGTTTCAGCCAATTTATCCGCATTTTGCCGCAGCCAAAGTCGCTGAGTCTTCAAAAACGTCTTCATGCGTTTGTTCACCACTCCCTTAGTCGTAGTCATCAACTCAGGTAAGCCATCTTTCAAAACCGCATTCAGTCGAACAAACTGGTCCGCCTGCTCTCTTTGCAGCTCGTCGCTGTGAACTGAGCTTGATGAATTGAGCCGTTGCCCTCGTAGTGAGCCGGATTCAGTCTGACCGCTGGACGGGGCGGGCGCGAGTTCGTAATTAGATTTCGACTCCACATAGGCCCTGTAGGCTGGGTAGAATGCCTCTCGGTCCTTGACCATCTTCCTTGTACTATCATACATGGTTCGGACGCTCTCTAGCTGTCGCAGCGCAGTCTGCTCTACGTTTCTTGCGTACACTTGAGGGTCAATTTCGGCTAGGCCCTGTCCGTTCATTCCAGGACCCGAGTCCAGCTCATTCCACTTTGTCCAAGCCTGCAGTAGTACCCCCTCAAAATTAGAGCTCTTCTGAACTTCCTTGCTGTAGGCACGAATTGCCGAAATGAGCTGAGCTAGTTGGGTGTACTTGGCCTCAAAATCTTGAATCGAATGCGTCAGAGCCTGATCGGCCCACAGCGTGAGAGTAGTGCTGCCATTGCTTGTGGCGACTCCCAGTGAATTTGTGCTGGAGGCTGAATTACGAGGGGTCGATTGCGGGGTCGGCAGCTTGCTGCGAAGAGAAGATGATGCTGACGAGGCAGCCCTGGTTGGCGATGTACTGTCAGTGGAATTGATTCTGTCCGCACAGAACTGCATCGTTCTCAGCGCCTCCTTGATGGTGGGGTGATCCGGATGACTTGTCGGTGTGGTTTCCAGGAGCGACGAGAGCAGCAGAGGGTATTTCATGAGTCGCTGTACCGGTTTAATCAACAATGCGTCCAGAGTGCCAGCTTTTGTCAGCTCCTTCGAATCCTCCTGGCTCTCTCGGAACCATTCGTCGAGAATTGGGGGTGCCTCTTCGCGAATGCGGTAGCAAGTCGCCATCTGGCTCTGGTTTTGATTGCAGTAGTATTTATAGATATCCTCCATCTTGGGGATGAATTCTGAAAAGCACTTGCCAACGTTAGTTTGCACGTCAAATTTCCCCTGCTCAATGGTGCCGTTAGCCTCCCCAACCGGATTCGGCTGCCCAGAGGACTTGCGGCGGTGAAGCACATACGATGGAATTGTGTTGGTCAGGTCGCTAATTAGGGTGTGCGACACCCGCAAAATATCATCAATGTTGGACCGGAGGCTGGCTACATCCTCCTTGCACAGATACCCACTGTACCGGTCGTTTGTGAGCTTCTGCAAATAAATATTGATCACAACCTCGAGGTCCTGGGCGAATTGCTGCTCAGTTTGCCAGATTTCGTGGACCAAATTGAATCGCTTTGCAATCCGCTTGCGCTCTTCGGGGTCAGACGGGATCTGGGCAGTAATTGGCGGCAACTTGTCGAGCTCGACGGGGGGGTCAATTCCTAGAGAATGATCTCGCATTCGCTGAACGTAAGTGAAATTACGAGAGTCACGATCCCCATCGCCATGTGAAAACTGGCTGCTGTGATCAGAGCGAGAGGTGGTGGGGGTTGCCAGCGCTCGAAAGCTGTAATTAGAATTGGGTGAAGATGCAGGAGATTCCACGCCAAAATGAGATTCGGGGGGTAGGATGTGACCGGGCTCGTCTGTATGAAAGGAAAAGTTGCTACCGCTGTTTCTCGTACCGCTGTTTGGATGTCCACCAGGTGGGTTTGCGTTGCTTCGATTCGATGCTGTCGAAGAATGTCTGCTCGTTTTTCTAAACGAAGGAGATGATGTCGTGGCCGCAATTGGGGGCAATGGTTGAGTGCCGACCCGGTCGTCGCTATCTACTGACCGCAGCCTTCGCGGGGCCGGGGGCCCCGTCGACACTGGAATTCCAGACGGTGCTGGCGACGCAGGGGGAAGAGAAGATCCCGATGACCCAGACGGAACCAGGGGACTGCCACGACCCGGAGGGGTACCGAGAGAATTCGGTCTTTCCTGTCCAATAGGAAAAGCGAGTGGGGGTGCGATCGAGATTGGAGACTCGGGGCACGTTTGGGCAGAGTCCGGGGTCGTAGTGTCGTCCTCTACCAGCTGGGGTTCGTTTAAGGACAATGCTTGCGAGTGGTTGCCGACACTCGAATCGCGAAGTACGGGGATCACCGGCGCAGCAGAGGTAGCAGACATATCCGACATTTCAGTTGTCTGAGAATCCGGGGAGGGATGTTCGGATCGAGGAGGGATTTTGTGACCGTCTAGGGCTTCGCCTTCTTCAAATATCGACGTGTCTACGGTAATTGTGTCTGCAGCAGGATCGTAATCCAATTGGGCTCTGTCATCGAGTTCTGTCCAACCGTTTGGGGAAAGTTGGGGGTTTGAGTTATGGTTTAATTGGCCATGTCCGCGCAGATAGGGATTGGGGAGCGGGGGAAGGCTCTTATTGAGGGCAGAGAGCCTCCGATGAGTCCTTTGAGGGGCCGGAGCCGAGTCTGACCATGACCCTGATTTGGTGCCGGAGTCTGAGCCTGAGCCTGAGCCTAGGTCAGGGGATGCGGCGGGCGAGGATCCGGCAGAAGTGCCCCGAGACCCACCGGCGGAGCTACCAGGAGAGGTTGGGTGAAGTAGGTGGTGGTAGCTGTGACTGTGGACATGAGGGTGGCTTTCGACGGTTATTCCCAATCCCGTCGGCGGAGTCGTTTGGTCCCCATTTTCAGAGTGATCCAGGTTTGGGGATAGAACCCTGATCATCGGTAGCAGAGTAGTGGTAGTAGTGGTAACAGTAGTAGCAGTAGCAGTGCGGCCTAGAGCTTGCGGAGGCTTCCTGATAGTACGGGCAGGTAGTTCGAGTCGTGTAGTGGTAATTGCGACGTCAAATTATAGTGATGACCACATGTACATTGTCTGAGAAAGGTACTGTTGTTGCAATGCTCCCCGACGGCGGCAGCCTCCACGGCAACGCTGCAATATAGGCAGGCGACCCCCTTTCCGTGAGAGATGAAAAGTGGAGAGGTTCAAGGCGGGTCCTGGAATGCAGTAAGATTGAGACCACCTGTGTTAGGTAGGTTAGTTTGTCTTTCAAATATAGACCGCCAGAGTCTACAAATAGCATCCAAATTGGCAACTCGTACCGCTGGAGTCGTATGTTTAAGAGATGCGTTTTGCATTATATACTGCATCCACGTACCACCCGACTGTCAGCAGTCAGCAGTACTGTCGGTACTGCTCGCGCGCGGTGCTGGCAGGGCATGGGGAGGTACAGATCAGAGAAAAGCAAGTTGGGTACCTCCAACTAAATTGGCGGCGGCAGCATACAGAGAGTCATACATGAGCATGGCCGTCAGCCGCCGCCGCCGTTGGAGGCGCCATTGATGCCAGCTGACCCGTTCAGGCTGCTGCCTGCCCATTTACCTGCCCGTTTGCCCAGTCAGTCGGAGTCAAGCCATGACCAGGCGTCGGGATTCGTAGAGGCGTGACGCACAGTCCTATCTGTGTGTCTCGCCATGCACGATACGATTAGTCTGAATGGGGCAGTAACGGTGCAGCTGTCGTTTCAGGATTAGGCTTTGAGGCGTCAACAAGACACATGCAATATTGACGTGGGAGGAATGAGCCTAACGGTTGCAGCTGCTGGCAAGGGAGATGGACGAGTTGGAGATCTAGGAAATGGAAACGACATTTAAGTTGGCGGACGAGATGCGGAATTGTGGTCGACAGTCATTTCCCAATCCGCGCTGGCGTGTATATTTAATGTCCCGGAGTTCATATGAGCTCTATAATGAGGTCATTTGATTCGGGGGGGGTTTTCGGGTTGACATGTATAGGTACCCCTGAAGTTTGGCATTCTATCTAGTTAGCGTGGGACGATCGCAAGGGTCACCATGACAGTAAGGGCAGCACAGTCAGGAAGTGGGAACAGCAGATCAGTTAGGGAGCAGGAAGATCGGAGTAGGTTAATAAGAGGCTGAGACGATCAGAACGATAGAAGATCAGGAGAGGGAACGAGAAGCGAACTAGGGAGTCCGAGTGAGATCTCAGTAGGGAGAGGTCGATAGCGGCTGGGACAGCTGAGTACCAGTGCGGGGAGTAGAGTATTCGCATAGACGAAGACGGAGACGGATGCAGTGACGAAGAAGCGCGTAGTCTTGTATTCCTGTATTCATGTCACGTAGTCATGTAGGATACGCGTTGTTGCCGACTGTCTAGGCGCGATGTGAATTTTTCATTTTTCAGGGGAAACGCCGATCTACCGCTGAGCACTAGAGCAGGCAGAGCAGGCAGACACAGCAGCAGGGGTCAAGGCAGGCAATAGAGAGGCAGGTAATCAAACTAGTCATATTACAGGGAGAAGTAAACAAGACCTAGACCCTTGACGTAACCCCCAGTTTGGGGCCTGGTCTGCTGGGGACTGATGCTAGAGAAGTTGTGTCTGGACGGCGGTGCGTACTAAGGTTTGAGACCTGTCATTGAACCTTCTGGTATAAAAATAGGAGGGTGCAGTGGGACGAGGGAAGATAATGCATAGAATCGCAATGGGTTTTGTGGAACCGTGAGATCGTGGCTTGCCGATTGCAGTCAGGAGCATTGTCAGTGTACTTGCTATCAGGTACTAGATACGAGCAGTTGATCTATGCAGCGAAACCTCCGTAGTGTGGCTGTGTGGCTGCGAAGTATGGGCCGGTTCAGATGCCAGAAAGGTCTATATGATGGCTCAATATAGCCATGTATTGAGAAATTGCTGCACCACAGTTAGCATACCTCATACCTCTGCCCTCTGTCACACTCACCGCCTCCAATCCAACCAGCTACGTGCGCAAACCACTTTGACTTGAATCATTTTATTAACCCCAAAGGTCAGATATAGTCGCTATATATTTGTAATTGTAATTGCGGGAATTGTACCAGTGATTGTTGTATGAGTCGGAGTCAACGTCTCCTGTCCGTGATGAATGATTGTTGGCGCACAAAACCCCGCTTTTTGGTCATGTCACGTGACCATGGCGTCCTGTCACCATCCCCCTTCTCCCTCGACCCCCGGTTGGAGATTGGTGGCCGAGCGGCTACTAATCCTCGCCAAAGGTCCCGATTGATCGCGCGTACCCGTATACTAAAGATGTCGATCACACACACGGGTGGGAAATTCGGTGAAACTCTTCCCTCTGAAAGACTGAAACTCTTGAGAGTGCCTCGCGGAAGCGGGGAGCTGGCGTTATCAGAAATCAAGCCTCTGGGCATGGGAACGACGCTGCGAGGGATGGCTCATAGAGCTTAAGTGCAATGCGCGATTTGGATTAGTCCAAACCACGATACCGATCACAATTGGGACCTTTTTGACATCTAGAACTGTGCTGGTACTGGTATTCTGATGAGTTAATTGGTACTCTGATGGGCTAATTGAGAATCTGGGTGTATATTGCGATGGTCATAACCTGCGAAGGTGTCGACTTCGGAATCGAAATGTCTCCTTCCGTGTAACATAGATTTTTCATTTAATTCCCTCCCATCGATAGATCGTAAATTGCCATCGATTTGAACCCCACATTTCGGCCTCATTTGAGGAATGTTACCTAATCTTCGAAAGATCTTTGCTTCGTTCAGAACTGAACAGGAAGAACGAGAATACTCGCGGCAGGCATTTTTCAATTTGATCGGGTTCCTAGGCACCTGCGTTGCGTTTAGTCTCGTTGCCCAGAAGATTTCGGCCTCCAAAGGTATCGCATGATTACGCGTTTGGCGCCATGGTCCAGGCATTTGGGGGCGCTGGGGCATCCAGGGCGTAATCTTCGTCTTGCGACCGTTCATATCCGCTTGTTTAGTCTTAGCGACGCCGTCGCGCCTCATGTTGACTTGAAATCTGGACGGTTGCCGCTGGCTCTAGATGGAATCAGCCCTCGTCAGCTGTTCAGGCAGGCCAAAGTGTCAGTCACGGACCTGACTACAAAGCACTGCGAATTGAGGTTTTTCTATGATCTCATCAACACTGAGCCGGTCGTAGAGACCGAGCAAATGGCGGTGGGAACCAGTATCCACAAGGCATTGGAGGACACTGTCAATGTAGACGCCATCGAGGTCGCTCCGTCTGCAATTGTGTCAACCGAAGACGAGTGGGCGGCCAAGATGCTGACCATGATTGTCGGACTCCGGCAGCTGGCATCGACCACCGAGTTTCGCGAGCTGTACGTGTTTGGCATTGTCGGTGACGGCCTGGTCACGGGGTATATCGACCAGGTAGAGACTAGGGTCGAAGCCGATGGAGTCACCAGAGTAAGGATCGTCGACACCAAGACCCGAGCTCGGCCCATTCTACCATCGGAGCCGCAAATGCGGTCTGCGTATCACCAGGTGCTGCTGTACCACCAATTACTGAACCAGATGCGGTCCTCAGCTACCTCGATTGACCGAATCTCCAAAGCGGTTGGACTAGACCCTGACTCCGTCATTGGTGCCGAGCTCGCCGAAACATTTGGGTTGGACCCCCAATCTGTGACGCTCAGGGAGATTTTCGCAATGCTCAGTTCGGAATTGCGCGCGCTGCCTCCAGTAAGCGACCTGCTTAGAGTGGATTATCTCACCAAGGGCAAAGGCGACTCCGGCATTGTCCCCCTTGGGTCAATGGAGTACCAGTATGACGAAGAGACTCTTCATCAATTGCAAGACTTTTCTCTCGGATTTTGGAACGGAGTCCGGCCTCCACTAGGGGTCCCCGCAGAGGAGCTGTCGAAATGCACTTGGTGCCCATACGCCAGTGAATGCGCCTGGCGCTATTCACTAGAGGAGCCTGTTGATCTTTGACCATCGTTATCCAGGCGGTCGCTCGGACGATCTGCCTCCAAGCCTTCTA
>PPJJ03000053.1:0-94868 GCA_003705735.3 Blastobotrys peoriensis | reverse complement strand
GGGGAGGGGGGATATCCCACCTCCTACATGTACCTAGCCGTTAGTCACGCAGGCCCGTCCTAACCCTCCACGGAGGTGGAGGCAGCAGCACGCCTTCGGTGGTCTTGATAGCAACGGCGCTAACGGTTATATTAAATATTAAATCACGTTGACAACGGCCGTCCCAACGGCGGCGGGCTACACCGTTACCCCTGTATGTGTTTCACCGCCAAAAAGTACGTACCTACATGCGAGGGCAACCAGTACATTTAGCACGCCACCGCAACGTGGCCGTGGGGGCGGCGGAGCGGATGGTGGCTCTGCCGCGAGTTGCGGGTCCAAATAGACGGCCTATACGTTTTTCGCGCGCGTAAAGTGCAGCAGTTTGGTCATTTAGGGGGCAGTACAAGAGCGGGCATTCTGGGCAGTGGGTTCTGCGGACGCACCGAATATCGTCTCGAGGTGACGATCGCGGTATTTCCGCTTTGGGATCTACCATATCAGGAGGCTATAAAACGTTGGCTCTTACAAGGCCCTACTGGGGTGCGAACAACGGTGCCGAACCGACCCGACCACTGCAGTGATGTGATGTGATGCGGAAGTCTAGAAAGTGGGCGCGTTAAAGTGGTTGCTGTTTATTTTAGCCAGTGGTGCAAACTGTCGCGATACATAGATGAGCGATTGAATTATTGCTCAAACTGATAGGGCTCTACTAGCATCTTAGAAAATTCCTCCAAGGATTCTCGCCCTCTCACCTCATTAGTCAATTGGGGCAGTCGTATCACATGGAAATCCTCGTATAATTCGAGGATCTGCTCTAGATACTTGCGCTGCATCTTGAACCTGGCACCGCATTGCTCGCATGGGTTGTTTTTCTTGAGCGGCAGCAGTTGATTAACCACAATGCAGTGAGTATCGATTCCGTAAGAAGTAAGCTCCTGAACCATGCGCTCCGTCTCGTAAAGGGACAGGAATTCGGCGATACAGACGCACACAAATGTAGTGAGGTCAGGGTCCTGGAATTGTTTGTTTACTTCAGCAATGGTCTGTCGCGTAGACTCTAGTTTCGAAAACATGTCATCTGCAGACTGGTCTGCACCGGCTTGTCCCAGCATTGTGTTGAGCATTGGGCCGAATCGGCCAGACAGCTCGGCAATTTTGCCCAGCGCCTTTTCGAGAATGGTGGGGAATTGGAGGAATCGAAGCGTGTGCCCGGTGGGAGCAGTGTCAAACACAATGACAGAGTATGATTGGTCCTTGACCTGTTTAAGCACTTCGGCAAACGAGAGCGCCTCGTCCACTCCAGGAATAGAGAACGCGATATCCTGAACCATGGAGCTCATGCCGGAATTCTGGTTTTGATCGAGAAACTCTTGAATTGATCCATTGGGGTCAATTTCCATTGCGTGGAGGTTGGGGATCCCCTCAACCGGTCTAGCGTCTTTGCCGAACTTCTGGCCAAACGCATCGGACAGATTGTGCGCCGGGTCTGTAGAAATCAGCAAGACGTTTTCGCGGTGTTTTGCCAGCTGGACCGCGAGTGACGACGACGTCGTGGTCTTGCCGACTCCACCCTTACCACCAACAAACACCCATCGCAGGCTCTTTTGATCGAGAATGTTCTGAAGCGTCGGCTCCAGAGGCTCAAAGTCGGACATTTTCAGCTCGACCGAAGAATGCAGCTATTCGAGTTTCTTCAATGCTTTCACCGAAATACGTCGCCACGACGCTGGGCCCAGTTGGCTTAGCTCTGGACCTACCCTAACCCCGACTACAGCCGCTCGGAGTCTGCCATAGAATGTTCCATACAGTGGAGGTGAGGGGCAGCACGGCAAGAGGGTGAGGAGGGATGGCTATTGCGTTGTCGCAAGGGATTGGGGAGTTTTGGTGCATACGCAATTGAACAATTCCTGCGCCCCCTCCTCTTTTCACTCTTTTCACTCTTTCCACACTTTCCGTTCTCTCCAGATTCACGCCCACCACCCAGTTATGAATACGGCCGGGTCCCAGTTAAAGTGCGAAAATGTCTCAGACTGGTACCTTCACAAGCCTCAACTAATTGCAGGGCCGGCACGAGGGCACACGCCATCTCGCCCACTAGAGTCACTAACGGTCGGCGGTCTCGCAAGGCAAGTCGAAGTTCTGTCTAGTAACTGCATAAAAGAAAGCTTGGGCCGATGTTGTCCACCTATATACATATACCTTGAAATGATAATCGGCAGGAACTGCAGATCTTCTGAGCCGTTAGACGCCTCAACGTATTCCGACTTGGAACAGCAGCTGTCTAACTTCAATTGGAAGGCGCATATGGGTGGCATGGGTGGTGGAATATGGGTATTAGCAGGGTGGCACGGAGTGCGGGTCTGGCTTAGTGGTACATCTTTATTCTGATACTGGGGCAATTTCGTTCCAGAGAATATCCCTCCCGATCCCAATTTCGTATCCCGATTCTTCCTCTTTAACGCTCACTATCTATCCCGCCTCATTGCGCTCTACCGCGCTTTATCACTATTTGCGGGGTTGCAATTCTGACTTTGACATCTTATTTCAACACCATTGCAAATCTGCTCCCTCGTGCCTCCGTAGCTCGATGCTCACTATCTATCCCGCCCCATTGCCCCCTGCCGCTCCCCTACTCGGAGCAACTACCACTGCCGTCAATTCCGCTCCCCAGCAACTACCTACCAGCATCAATTCCGCTCTCCCAGTCCGCTCATTACTCTCGGTTCTCTTCATCAATCCGCTCTTCGGTTCATCCCTCATTGACTCTTCGCGCTTATTGTTCCCCCGTCCCCCTTGCAGCTTTGTCTGACCGTCCTCCATTCATTTTGCTACATTTACAAACATGTCAGCCGGATTAAACGGATCCCTTATTAGCACGAAATTGATTTGCTCAAAATGACTTGCTCCCTCATCTCGAGGCAACGCACGGCTGCGAGCTGCAAGCCCCCATTCCGAGTTCGGTTACTTCTAGTGCGAGCTCGGGGATCCGGCCCAAACCGGTAGCCACGAGCGAAGGGCAGAAAAAGTCATCGCATTATTGCCCAATCGGCGCACATCCTGTGTCCCGTTCCGCCTAAGCTGTCTGGCAGATGACCGCCAGGTGACCGCCTGTTGACTCAATCCTCCAGCACTACCGGTCGGTTCGCATCCCGGCCGGTTCTCGTTACCCTCCTGCACCCTCCCCAAAGCAGCCCCCAGACCGGAATTCGGCCCCGAGCAACGTGCGGCTGGGCCGCCCCGTAGCGGTGGACTAGTCCATACAGGTTTTTTGTTTGCGTTTTTTTTGAACTAGAAACATCCCGAAGCTCATTGCAGCTGACACGATATAAACGACTAGATTGAAAGGAAATTCCAAGTGGTTTTATTTTTTTGGAAAAAGTCATTTGCGGATTGTTCCCATATCTCGTTTGATCCATACATTGGCAGGTTGCTAGGTTCTACGGTCTTGGTTTATGATCAAAAAGACAACCAACAATGTTGAGAGCGGCTCGAAAAAGCATCCCCAGGATGCAAGGTTCGGCCTTTAAACAAGGCCTACTGCCAGCGCTGAGAAATCCTCAGCGATTGGCCCTTGTGTCCCGAAGCTACTCATCTGGTAACAATGACGTGTTCCTTCAGAGCACCAATGCAAACTACATTGACGAGATGTACGCGGCGTGGAAGGAGGACCCCACATCGGTCCACGTTTCGTGGCAGGCGTACTTCAGGAACATGGACGGAGGAGCCCCCGCGGCCCAGGCTTATCAGCCTCCCCCTACCATTGTCCCTACCGCGACCCTTGGGGTCCCCCAGGATATCCCTGGCCGAACTACTCACGGCAACGGAGTGGTCGACCACATGAAGGTCCAGCTGTTGGTTCGTGCTTACCAGGCTCGTGGCCATCACAAGGCTAAGATTGACCCGTTGGGTATCTCATTTGGCTCGTCGGGTGAAAAGCCTCCCAAGGAATTGACTCTGGAACACTACGGGTTCACTGAGGCCGACTTGGATATGGAGGTGACTCTTGGGCCCGGTATTCTGCCCCGGTTCGCAAAAAACGGTACCAACAAGCTCAAGCTCCGCGAGGTTATTGACGTTTGCGAGCAGATTTACTGTGGATCGTATGGAACTGAGTACATTCACATCCCCTCCCGAGAACAATGCGATTGGCTCCGAGACCGAGTTGAGGTCCCGGAACCTTTCAAATACTCGGTTGACGAGAAGCGTCGTATCCTCGATCGTCTCATCTGGTCCACCTTGTTTGAGTCCTTCCTCGCGACCAAGTTCCCTAACGACAAGCGATTCGGTCTGGAAGGTGCCGAGACCATGGTCCCCGGTATGAAGTCGTTGATTGACGCCTCAGTCGAACACGGAATTGAGGATATTGTTATAGGTATGCCTCATCGTGGTCGTCTCAATATGTTGTCCAACGTTATTCGAAAGCCCAACGAGTCAATTTTCTCCGAATTCACTGGATCCGCCTCGGTCGATGAGGGCTCTGGTGATGTCAAGTACCATCTCGGTGCTAACTATCGACGTCCTACCCCCTCGGGTAAGTTTGTCAACTTGTCTCTGGTCGCCAACCCTTCACATTTGGAGGCCGAAGACCCCGTGGTGCTTGGAAAGGCTCGATCAATCCAGCACTACAAGAATGACGAAGGTGTCTACGATAAGGCTATGGGTGTCCTTCTCCATGGTGATGCCGCATTCTCTGCTCAGGGTGTTGTGTATGAAACCATTGGATTCCACCAGCTTCCCGCTTTTTCCACCGGTGGTACCATCCACATTATCGTTAACAATCAGATTGGATTCACCACTGACCCCCGATTTGCCCGATCGACCCCTTACCCCTCCGACCTGGCCAAGTCAATTGACGCGCCCATTTTCCACGTTAATGGAGATGACATTGAGGCGGTTACCTTCATTTTCGACCTTGCTGCCGAATGGCGAGCAACTTACAAGTCGGATGTCATTGTAGACATTGTGTGTTACCGAAAATACGGACACAACGAGACTGACCAGCCCTCTTTCACCCAGCCATTAATGTACAAGAAGATTTCGCAAAAGCAGAATTCCCTGGACATTTATGTCGACAAGCTCATCTTGGAGGGTTCGTTCACTAAGGAGGATATTGAAGAACACAAGAAGTGGGTTTGGGAGACTCTGGAAGCTTCGTTTGGCAAGTCGAAAGATTACACTCCTACTTCTAAAGAATGGCTGTCTGCTGCCTGGGATGGATTCAAGACTCTTAGGGAGCTTGCCACTGAGGTTCTGCCCCACCTCCCCACCGCCGTTGAGCCTGCCAAGCTCAAGAACTACGGTAAGATTATCTCGTCTGCACCTGATGGATTCAACGTTCATCGCAACCTTAAGCGAATTCTCAACACCCGTCAGAAGAGTGTTGACCAGGGCGAAGGCATTGACTGGTCTACTGCCGAGGCTCTGGCGTTTGGGTCCTTGGTCGATGAGGGATACCATGTTCGTGTCTCTGGCCAGGATGTTGAGCGAGGAACCTTTTCGCAGCGACACTCGGTTCTGCACGATCAGGAGTCCGAGGCCACCTACACTCCTCTTCAGCACATTTCTGACAGCCAGGGTAAGTTTGTTATCAGCAATTCTTCGCTGTCTGAGTACGGTGCCATGGGCTTTGAATACGGTTACTCCCTGACCAGCCCTGATGCATTGGTCATGTGGGAAGCCCAGTTTGGTGACTTCGCCAACACCGCTCAGGTTATTATCGACCAGTTCATCGCTGCCGGTGAGTTCAAGTGGATGCAGCGCTCTGGACTGGTTCTGTCGTTGCCCCACGGTTACGATGGACAGGGCCCCGAGCACTCTTCTGGACGATTGGAGCGATACCTGCTGCTGGGCAATGAAGACCCCCGACGTTTCCCCTCCCCAGACCAGCTTTCTCGACAGCATCAGGATGTGAACATCCAAGTGGCATACCCCACCTCGCCTGCCAACTTGTTCCATCTGCTGCGACGACAGATGCACAGAGCTTTCCGAAAGCCCTTGATTTTGTTCTTCTCCAAGTCACTACTGCGACACCCTCTGGCCCGGTCCAACCTCGATGAGTTTACTGATGACTCTCACTTCCAGTGGGTCATTGAAGAGTCTGAGCATGGCAAGGCTCTCGGCCCGAAGGAAGAGACCAAGCGAGTGATTTTCTGCACTGGCCAAGTGTTTGCTGCCTTGCACAAGGCTCGTGGTGAGGGTAAGATCACTGACACTGCAATTGTTCGGGTTGAGCAACTGCATCCGTTCCCATTCGCCAAGATTCGAGACATTTTAGACTCGTACCCCAATCTTGAGGACCTTGTGTGGTGCCAGGAAGAGCCCCTAAATGCCGGAGCATGGTCGTTTGTCAGCCCCCGATTCGCCACTACCCTGAAGGAGACTGAGAAGTACAAGGACGTTGCCATTCGGTATGCCGGACGAGAACCCAACGCCAGTGTTGCGGCCGGGTCCAAGAAGAAGCATCTTGAAGAGGAAAGGGCATTTGTTGCTGATGCCTTTCAGCTATAATCCACAAGGATTTTTGACGTATTAAATAAGCGATAGCTCATATAATTTTAAGCATAGAAAGTTATGCAGAACCAAACCCCTAACCGGCGCCCCATGTAGTGAACGGTCTCTTCGTGAAGTACGCTGCGAGGCTACCGAGAGCCGTGCGACTGCCCTGTAGAAACCTGCGACTTGGGTGTGCACTTATTCATTTCCCCCTCTAGAGTTGTCCAAGATGCTGATTAAGGAATCATTTCACGATGTTGTCACCGCTGACGGCACCACCTTGAGACTGTTTGTCTACCACCCCCATATCCCCCATCACCCTAAAGCTCGGTTCCCGGGTGTGATTGTCCACTCGGAGATCTACCAGGTGACGGGCCCAGTAGCACGATTCGGTCGCCAAATTGCCGGGCACGGGTTCATCGTAGTGGCTCCCTCAATTTATCATAACTTTATGGGCCCTGAGGCTCTGGAAT
The DNA here is from genome assembly GCA_003705735.3 of Blastobotrys peoriensis. Taxonomy (NCBI): domain Eukaryota; kingdom Fungi; phylum Ascomycota; class Dipodascomycetes; order Dipodascales; family Trichomonascaceae; genus Blastobotrys; species Blastobotrys peoriensis. The sequence goes on along the minus strand of PPJJ03000053.1, from coordinate 87,921 downwards.
ATGACGGTCCCGGAACTGATCTCGGCAACAAGTACAAGGCCGAAAAACCGCTGGAGTCGTATGATGAAGACAACAAGTTGTCGATTGACTACTTGACTAGTCTTGATACTTGTACTGGACGAATTGGCGCTACAGGGATGTGTTTGGGTGGCCATGTCGCATACCGAGCAGCTTTTGACCCCCGAGTGCTTGCTGCTGTGACATACTTTGGCACTGATATCCACTCGAGCACCTTGGGAACTACTTCAAACCCCCAGCTACATTCGCTGCAGCGAACTAAAGAAATCAAGGGAGAGATCTTGACAATCTTCGGAACTGCTGACCCACACGTGCCACCAGAGGGTAGAGATATCATTCGAAAGACGTTGAGGGACGCAAAAGTGAACTTCTCGTTCTTCGAGGTTGCCGAAGCCCAGCATGCATTTATCCGAGACGAGTTTTCCAAGGGCCGGTACGATCCTGCGGTGTCGGGCCTGGCATTCCAGCTCCTATTAGAGCTATTCAACCGAACTTTGAAATTGGACTTGGGACCAGCTGAGGTCCCAGAGCCACCTTCCAACGTTTGTTAGTTTATGTCAGCTTTAACCAAATACCTAAACCGAATTTCTATTGGTAACTTGAATCACGCTCCGCTAGGGGTCGCTGATTCCAGGCGGTTGTAGTTTCAGTCACGTGCGCCAGTAGCCACGTGAGCAGCTGCATTTTTTTCAACACGATGCTACTTTGAAAAATTCGTCGAGTGAAATTTAGACCCTACGTCAAGAAATGAGGCCTATTGTATTGTAAGTGTGAAGGTTGCGAAAGGCAAGTAGATGGCGCGCTAACCAACAGGAAAGGACACGAGCGTCCTTTGACTCAGGTCAAATACAACCGCGAAGGAGACTTGCTGTTTTCCACCGCTCGAGACAAGGTGGTGTCGGTTTGGTTTGCCCACAATGGTGAGCGTCTAGGAACGTTGAGTGGCCACGGTGGTGCCATCATGACCATCGATGTCGATCCTACTACTACTGTTGCCATAACCGGAGCTGCCGATTTAACAATCCGACTGTGGAATGTCCAGACTGGAGAATCTCTGTACGAATGGGAGACCAAGGCTTCGGTGAAACGTGTCGAAATTTCGCCTGACTCCAAGACCTTTTTGGCTGTCACCGAAGAGCACATGAACCAGCGAGGTTCCATCTTCCTATATGCTCTTGACGTAGAGGGAGGAAAAAATCAACAGGCCGAGCCTATCCTGACCATTTCTAACCCAGTTGGAGAATCAAAAATGACTTTCGCGTCTTGGATGTACGACGGCCGACATATTGTTGCGGGGCATGATGATGGATCAGTTTCAAAGTATGACTCTGAGACTGGAGAGAAGGTTCTATCGGAGCGAGGTCACACTGGTACTATCACCGATCTACAGACTTCTCCTGATCGATCTTATTTCGTTACATCATCCAAGGACAAGACGGCAAAGCTCTTCTTGGCCGATACCCTCGAAAATATCAAGACTTATGTGACTGACGCCCCCATGAACACTGCTGCTATTACCCCCGTCAAAGATTTTGTCATTCTCGGAGGAGGTCAAGAAGCGAGGGATGTCACCACCACCGGGTCTCGAGAGGGAAAGTTCCAATCTCGATTCTACCACAAGCTGTTTGAGGATGAAATCGGGTCGGTCAAGGGACACTTCGGTCCTGTCAACTCTGTCGCAGTCCATCCTCGAGGTACCTCTTATGCTTCAGGTGCTGAAGATGGTTATGTGCGCATTCACCACTTTGAAAAGAGCTACTTTGACTTTTACTACGACGTTGAGCGACCTTAGATAATGTCCAAACGAGACATGACCAAATGTAAAAGTGTAGAACCATCATCTGTAGTTGTTGCCATTAGTTATTAGGTGGTAATTACATTATATTATGCCATGAAGCTCAATGGGGTGGTTCGGAAAGCTTGAAACGATTATTTTTGGCTCCTCAGAACTGACAGGCGCCCAGATTCTTCGTTCCAAATTGGAATATCAAAATCAGATATCAATGACTGCCGGCTGCCAACCGACACTTCGCTGTCTCTCATCGAGGGAATTGAGACCTGTGCCCTTGCTGAAGGCGGCCGTCTTGCTGGAGGTGGTGTGGGAACTGGGCCACGGGGGCTCGCATTAAGAGGCGAGTTTCTGGGGCTCAAATTGCGGGGGCTTGCATTTCTCGGGGTGGCCAGTCCACCATGGACGTTTGCACTGTCGATGCTACCAGTATGAATGCCAGCAAGGGGCTGCCGCCCGCCCATGTCGGTCCTGGTGCCCCGGCTGGATCCTCTTTCAGGGCCCAAGAAAGGAACGTCACCAGGTGGAACGTTCAAGATTGGAGGCTTAGTAGCTGCACCAGCCGACGTCGCGCTGTCTGACCGAATCCTCTTCCCTGGCACGCGTCCTGGAGATTGAGCTCGGCTGCTTGGGGCTGGAGAGACCCCTTTTCGTGGAGGTTCACCTGGCCGTGAATCGGTCGTCGACCTGATCTTGTAGGTATAGGCCTCAGCATTCTCCTGCTGCCGTGGCCGTCCAGGTCTTACTTGCCTCTGCTGCGACCAGAATCGAGTACCAGCGCTGTCAGGTATCTTCTGGCCCCCTGAAATTGGTCCCTTGGGCATTGGAACGTTTGGAGGGCTCTTTGTTGCCGGGACTCTTGGAACTGGCGCCTTTGGCACTGGTGGTCTAGGAGGGCCCGGTATGCCTCCAAAGCTGGCCCCTGGTGGCTTACGGCTCGGTGAACTTCTCTCCACTTTTCTGATACGTGAAGGTGCCGACCCGGCAGACTCAGGAGTTGAGGCGGCCCGAATTGCAGAGAAGTCTGGCTTGGGTGATTCTGGTCGTGCTCGAGTCTTTGGCGGCACCGCCGGCAGGCTAGAGCTGGACGGGCTCGCAGTTGATTGTGGATCCTCGGGAATTTCTGGGTCACCCATGTCAGAAGCGACGTCTTCGTAGCCATGGAAGCTTTGAGGCAGCGGCGGTGGTCGCTCGAGAATTCCAGCATCGACTGCCCGGCTATCGTAAATAGAAGAACTCCTCTTTGCACTTCGCGCCGAGTACGTGCTTTCGGGCGATCTCGGAACCACTGCGGCAGGGGGCGGAGTTTGGGTTCTTCTTCTTCTTGAGCTGGTCCGCGTCCGTGACCTTGACCTTGACTCTGTCCGCCGGACAGTTGTCTGGGTGTCTCCTCGAGTACCACCCCCAGCTCCCTCAACGCTGGTATTCGGTACAGTGCCTCCATGCACAGGCATCATTCCTGCATTCTCAGCTAGTCGGCGACCACGGCCCCCAGCATTGCCTCGGTCATTTCCCAAGCCAAAGTCAGGTGCGAAGTTGGACGACTCCTGTAAGTGCTCATATTCTTGATACTCCAGCTCGCGAGAAGTATCTACGGGCGTGGCAGTAACTTGGTCAATGCTTTGCTCATGCTGGTCAAATGCAATGGGGATATAATACTCGCTTGGCACGCGAGACTCATGCCTGTCATCGCTGATGGCAGAGTTGGATCGATGCCCATATGTCCCTCGATTTTTGCCGGCCCTCACTACGGGATCCCCAGTCGGCGGTGGGAGCAAGTCCGAGTGGTCATACCCATGATTCCCCTCTTTGGCTTGTTCCCTGAAAGAAGACTGGGCTACCGGCTCAATCGTGCTGGTTGGACGTTGGGACTTTCGGCCGAGTAGGCTAGAAAACGACTCCAAAGACAGTCCTGTCCCCTTCTTGCTCCCAGAACTTTTGGGCCGGTCGGACTTGCCTCGACTTTCACTCGTATCAGTCAAGTTAGGGCCACTCTTGAACTTTGCCGAAAGTCTGTGAGATAGGCTCTTCGCTGGTTTGCGCTTAGACTGGCTACCTGGGATGTTCATTGAATCGCCCTCGCCGACGTAGAAGGGCCGGGAAATGTACGGTCTTCCACCAATGTTTTCGCTGGAATCAGAAAGCAATGGCTGGGAAATTGGTACCCCTTTGGTGGAGCGAGGGTCATCAAAGTACACTGGCTCCCCACCAATTGTCGACAGAATTGGAGGTAGCTTAGGCTCATCAGTTGAAACTGGAGACGGTTCCTCTTTCAGCTGCTGCTGCAAAAGATTTTGCTGCTGCTCTTTCTTCTTCTTCTTTTTGCGCTTTTTAGATGTTGCCGGCTGCTGCTTGGAATCCAACTCAGCGGCTGCAGCAACTGCGGCCCCGGTGATATCAGCGGCCGCTGCTGCTTCAGCTGCCTCTACGGCGAGGGGATATTGCTGCTGATGGCGCTTCTGTTGCTTCCGAAGCTCTGACTTTGGTGGTGGAACAGGGGTTGCAATTCGGTCCGAGGATTGATTCCATGTCCCTGCGGGCCCGCCTCCTCTATCACTGGACGATGGTCGATCTACAGCCCGATCACGAATGACATGATTCAATGGTCCAAGGATGGTCGACTCAGCCTGACTCTGAGGAGATCCCTTCCTCTGGCTCGAGACTGGTGCTCTAGCTTCTTCGTTTTCAGCTCTCAGAGTTTCTGGCAAAAAGTAGGTCGTTGAATTCTCATCATTCGACAACCAGCGCTCGGTACGGTCACTGGGGTCAATCTTCTCCTTCTTGACCGAGGAATGGTTGCGCGACTTTGGTGTCGCACTTTGAGGCAGAGGTATGCTTGAACGGGCTCGAGAGCTCGGAGCCCGAGGAGGGGGGATGCCCTCAGTAGGAGAAGACGGAGGGTCTTCCGGACCAGCCCTGACGCTGGTGGTCTTTTCAAGGTCGTGATAACGACGCTTGCGAAGCCGGCGCTTTCGCTGTTTGAGGATCCAGAATCCCAATGCAATCAAAATTATCACCCCCACTCCTCCTGCCACCACCCCTCCCACCACCTCAGCTTGCCTTCTCGACCCGAATACCTTTTGCTCATTAGGATTATTAGTAGGAATTATAGGGGTCGGCATAAAGGTATTCTGAAGAGGACCAGAATTCTTGGTCAAGGACGGGCCAGATGCGGATGGGGATGCTGTAGTGAATGAAGCAGACCCTGTTTGCAGTGATTGTGGCGGCTGCGTCATAAGATATCCATCCGTCGCGGTGATTAAGGACGCGGTCGCAGATAGATGGACGATGGATTTGGTAATAACCTGTCCAGAGGAAGTAGTGTCGAGTACGCAGGCTACTTGTGGGCAAGAGTCACAAGTTTGAGCCGACAGCATACAAACGTAGCCTGGGGGACATGATTCACATGGAGGAGGGTCTATATTACAAAAGACGCATTGTGAAGGCGCCAGCTCATTATTACCGGTTCGCGTAGGGATGGGCGATTGGGCACTGGTAAGATGAAAAGGAGACACGCTCATTAGACACCTCCAACGACATTCATAGCCAGGGGGGACAGCACACTAAGGATGAAGGAAAGAAAGAGGGTACGTGGAGACCAAAACAAAAAAAAAATTGGGCACCCTGGGTAAATGTGCTGCTTGATTGCGGAGTGTCAACAGTCTCAACCACCTGAAATTTGAAAAGAATGCTCGCTAGTATTAAACAGTTGTCCCACACTAGGCGAGTACGTCGTTTGACCCGCCCGGCCCCAGGGTCTCAGTTCAGCATCCTGCCCTGCCCCATGTATCGCTTAGTGGGGGAGTTGGGCAGTACTATTCCATCCGTTTGAAGCTGGCTCTGTAGCACATACCTAAACTGGCAGCCTAAGGAAGATGAAACAATACGGACAGTGAGTCCTTCATTCCATTCAAAATTAGCCAAGAGCCAGCTTTGGGATACGAGTTTACCAACATAAGGTTGGCGGATCTGGCCTGCCGTTCCAGACGCGGTTCATTCGGGCGAGCGCATTCCGCGATTGGTCTGATGTCAATTGCTTGAGCTGCTTGAGAGGCGAGTCTCGCGGCCATTGGGGCTGGCAGGAGCCCCGGGGGCCAAAATTGCAATTGCAACCCAGCACCGAATCCAACACGTTTCCACTACCCCTCCATTCCATAATCTTTGTTTCTGTGCCTTGAAACATGTCACAAAACCTGCTGATGGCCAATATGGAGGCGGTCAGAGTGTCAAGCCCACACAGCTGTCGCTAGTCGGGTGGTGAGGCGGTGGTGGTGGCATATAAGGCGGTTAAGTGCATAGGCAGCTGTTATGAAACATAGTCTGCCTCCTCCAATCACCCTGACCTTGGCGGGAGTGTGTATGGCAGCGGTGGTGGTCAAATCTGCTCAGTCGCCTGGACTTGTGACGTCTGTGCTGTGATCCGGAAGCTTGAGTCGCAGGCAGGATGTTAGAGTAGGCGAGGGGAGGGGAGTAGTGCTTCACGTGCACATCCTGCTGCGGATGGTGGTGAGTGCTGCCAGACCTAAAGGGGCCTGAGGCTGGATAGGCGGAATTGGGCTGAGACGGGCAGGGCCGACATGGGTGAGATGCGTGTCTGTATGGCTCGTACAGACTGCACTGGAGTTTGGGTTTGAGGGAGATGACAGATTACCTCATAAGGGGGACTCCATGAGGCATCGATATGGCATCAGGGGTGGGATTGAGCTGTTTTGCACATGAAGGTCAGAGCGGCACTCGGCGTGGACGGCTCTCAGTAGGATGGGGACTTTGCTGGTCTGGGAGAGGGCTGAGGCGAATAGAGCGAGGGGAGTCGTCGATGGTGACGATGGGCAGTGTGAGGCTTGAAGAGGAATGCGGGAGGGGAGGGGGGGAGTGAGGGGTGTTGGAGATTGGCGGGCCGCATAATGATTTGTCGATTATTGATTGAAATCAGCTGTCTATCAATGTACAACGATGCCAGCATTAAGTGCCGTCACAGCAGGCAGACTCTAAAGATAGCGCGTGCCAGTCAACCGCTCGACGTTGCGTTTGTGCGTCGGGGCGCACTGCGTACTGGTCTGATCTCAGTCGCCGCGCCTGGACTGTAAGGGGCACCAATCAGCTTGGTTGGGCCGCGAATCGGCGGTTATAGTTGGCGGCGGCCGTTAGCGGCCGTGGCCGCGCCAGGCGTGAGAATCGGGCGAGTTAGGGAGACCCTCTGCCCTGCCAGCCGGAGCCGCGACGTAATTTTCTCCGCAGCATCAGCCGGTCAGCCAGCTAGGCCCGAGCATTGACTGCGATGACATGTCGTGGCCAGGTGCGATAACCGTGAAATTTCACACGTGTATACATATCTTAGATATCTTAGGGTAGTATTGTGTACGACTAGATATTACTTGCATTGTCGCTCCTTAACCCCAACGGGAAGTGCATCATTGCATGTCAACGGCGCCGATGCAGCCCAGATCGGACCTGAAATTCAACGTCCGACGACTTAAGCAGCATTGTAAAGTGAGCCCACAACCATCCCGCCGCTGCTGGCCATACCGCTCGCAGCTACTAAGGCAGGCTACGCAAGACGCACCAGCAAGCGACAGCCGGCTTTGGACGGCCTCAGCATGGCACCGGCTGCATGCTGGCGTACTCCAACTGATGTCAGTGCTCAAGTAGGCACAAACCCTGGTGAATCGCTGAGGTCCCTGTCCCTGGCAAGCAACGTACCTGAATCCAAGCTTCCGGGGACCCACACCCCACTTCCTGTGCCCCCCCTGGATCCTAGCTCTAGATGGTCTGTGTCTTGATTTTCCACAACCTCTGGCGAACCGCGCATAAATTCCGTCGTGGTAGCATACAGAGACCGTCCCCTGCATTGCGTATTTGGGCTTTCGGGTTCCCGATATTGAAGGCGGGTCATCTCGGCACCTGGCGTCTGGGGCGCGAGATGCGTCCCCGCTAGGCGGCAAGGTGCCTCCTCATTGTAGCGTCTCATCGTCGAACTGGTCCCGAACTGGTCCCCAATCCGCTCGTCTCATTTGGCCCGTCCACAGCTTTGGCTTCAGTCTGGCCAGGATAGCCCCTTTGATCGCTGCAACTGCCCCTTATCCACGGCTATGATCGCCGTCGGAACCCCAAAAAACAAAAAAATTATTCTCTTACAGTGCCTTGACGTCCTCTTCTTCGTTTAGACTGCAGCCTCCACCCTGCTGATAGCCTTCATCTTGCCGGACCGAGCAAGGGCTACCAATTATCGCATTTCCAATCTCGGTCAATCCCGCTGCAAATCACTCGCGTTGCTGGCGCTGGAGTTTGTTTTTCGGGTGCAGGCGAGACACTTTGTTCCCTAAACGGCTCGCTTACTGCCAATACTGCCCCTAGCGGGAAGGCGAACGTTAATCTTATGTGGACAAGCCGTCCCCTCATGGGAACTTTGCACACCCTCACCGGGCAAAGGGCGTGCGGACTCGATCACGGCAGCCATCTCAAGGTATAATGCTGGCGCCATTGGATCCACTTCGAGCGCCTCTTACGGAGGAGATAATGTCCGCCCCTCATCACCTGTACACGGCCCCAATGGGCCCTCCACCTTGACCCCCTTTCTTAGATCTATGAGTACTATTACATGGATGCGTGAGTTGACGCAGCTGCCGCTGAAATTGATGTCTCGCGCCATAGATCGAACACTGCATATGCTGATGGATCAGCATGGGTCTCTACCCAAACCAGTTCTACCGGTGGGCCACTGTCCATGGGGTTGACGCTATGGCAGGAACGATTTTATAAAGATCGGGTAGCGGCAACTTGATAGCCCGCAGGATCGTACCGGTCAAATTTCATTGCCGTCGTGTAGCAGCTTTTTGGCGGACAAAGTTGTGAAGTCGTCCTCGTTTGTGGCTGAGCCTACAGACCTCGACTACCTTGTAACTCCCCGCTTGGTAGTTTGCGGCCGGATTATCGGATATTTTGGCACCCCCCCTACCGTGAGCGCGAACTTTTTGGGACCTTTTTGGTGGGCATTTTGGATTATAGTTTACTCCAGTCCTTGTCGAGTTGCTTCTGCTTGCGATTTGGAGATTGAACCTCTCGTTTGAAAGACTCCCCCTTGTTTCCATTAACCTTAGGACATTTTGCCTAATTGACGGGTCCCTCGTTTGATCCCGTCTCGGCTTCTTTCTTTAATTGTCTGTTTTTTTGCATTTTTATGATTATTTGGCCATTGCCGGGTTTGACATCCAACAATGGTTAGTGGCGGCGGTGTTGTCGCAGCGGAATGGACTCTGGCGATTGCTTCCTGTCTATTCTACTTCTTCCGACTATACGTGCGTCGATATATTTCCAGAGTGGGATTCCAACGAGAAGATATCCTGTTAGGCATTGGCCAGGCCCTCTTCTTCTGCTGGATATCAATTGATGCATATAATGTCCATATGCATTTCATGGACGACCACCGCTCCTATCTACACAACTTTGTCGACAGCCTGCCTCTGTCTGATCCTGAAAAAATTCACGTGTTGAAAGTGGTGTATGCATCCTCAATTCCCTATTACCTCTGTCTATGGAGTGTCAAGTTTGCCATTATCGGGCTTTATTTCCGAATTGTTCCTGCCAGCAGCAGGAAATCCCGCCTTTTCTTGTGGACCACTTTCTTTTTTACCATCATGAGTGGCCTCGTTGTGGTCTTAATCAACCTGCTCCTGTGCCAACCGGTGTCTAGAAACTGGTCACTAAACTGGGACGACCATTGCTATTCTTCAACCGCAATCTTGCCGTTTGCTGTGTCAGTGGTGTTCAACATTATTACCGACGTTATGATCTTTGCTGTCCCCTTCCCCGTGTTATCGACACTGAAATCTCTTACTCAGAAGCAACGAATTGGGCTGATTGCGACTTTCTCGCTCGGTCTTATCACCATTTGTGTGACCATCATTCGAGTCATCTTCCTGGCTCTGTCGGGTCAAATTGCTCTCAGTGCTGTGTTCAGTGCTGTTGAGTGCTTTACGTTTATGACGGTAGCGTCAATGCCGGCCATGAGAGTGTTGCTTAGGAAGAACCCGTTCCGACGGTCTCAGCAACGAAAATCGGACAGTTCTGAAGACGATTCTCATGTCTACCAACCTGATGGTGACTCTCGTTACGGCGACGGCACGGGATACACCCCAGGTTACGTGCCGGGATATACCCCTGGTAGCTATGATGCCGAGCCTATCAGCCCTCATTCAGTGATTCGGGGTGGACCGGTCCCAGAATATATTCCCCAGGATAACTCAATGTCGGTGCCGATGAGCCAGCCCCTGCCGCATATCCCCGACGAGAAGCAAGATTTTCATGACCATGTGTCTCCAGTGTCGGCAAGCTACTCGACGACTGTAACAAGCAAGGAGGAATCTGGTCACAATGTTCCTTACACTCAATCTTCGTCTACTAATTCGCAATACCACGATTATGAAGGTGACGAAGATGGCGTTCATCTTGTTAACTTACGACAACAGCGGGCCCCACTCCAGCCAGGACCAAACCAGCGAATCCAGGTTCCACCATCGGGCCAATTGCCGCCGACATCCCGATCTCAGCAATTCAACAGTGGATACTACCGTGGAGGTGGTCGGTCGCCTCTTCAAAGCACCTTTGAAGCCCCAATGATTATTAACACTGGTGGTTCACTAGGGAACAATTTAGGATCGGTGTATGGCGAGGAGTTGCCCCCTGTGCCTACAGCCCAGGGCCGGCATGAAGAAGATCAACAGCGGGACCCATTTGTTCCTGACTATCTCCAGCAGAACCAATCTCACCCAACCATTTGAAAGTTACGAATTCATTCTTCTTACGACTAGCTTACATAGCATTTAGATGACAATTAATGTGAACCTGAAAACCATCGGTATGTCCTTTGTCTTTTTCCTTTACTACGGACGTTACGGGCATCAAAATCAACTATCTTGCCTCCATTAATAAATAATCACAATAATCATCTTCATCATCACCTTCATCATCACCTTCATCACCACCCCAATCACCGCTGGGCCCTACAGCAACACCAATCCCACGCACTCAAAACGACGATGGTCCGCCAGAGAATGCAGCAACCAGACCCATGCCTTCATAGTTTGCGCCACTGTCGCCACGCTTACGTTGGATTCGAATGGGTTGGGATCTAGGAACTGTACCCGCTCCAGTCGCAGCTCCGACGCCAGCCCCATCAGGCGCTCGATTGGCAGGGGGTCCGGTAGTGGGGGAGCCAGTAGCTGGGGATTGTTGGGGAGACGAGATGGCAGAAGAAGTGCCTCCTCCATGTCTGCTAAAGCTGCCTGTGGTTCCAACTTTTGGAGAATGCTGATATAATGACGGGAAGCCTCCGTGGCTCTGGGGCGGAGAGTTCAAAGCTCGCGACAAGTTCAAGGCTTCATCATGAGAAATTCGAGACTGGGAAAGCCGTCGCTGCGGCAGGTTGTTGCTTTGGGCTGCTTGCATCACTACAGAGGAATACCTCCTATGAGAGCCACCATATGCTGGGGTATTGGATGGTGTGTCCTGATGTCCATACGACGCAGAAGCGCTTCTGGTAATGGAGGTCTTTGGCGCAGATTGGGCCCCGGCACCTGAATGCCCACCGCCAGAACCGCCAAACGCCCAGTCAAACAAGGAGTTGCTGCGTCTATTGGATCCTTGATCTCCGGCCCCTCCTTGGTCAGTCATACTTGTACCAGTTCACAGTTGCTAACAAAGGTCGTCTCTTCCAATGCCTCCCAAAAGTATGTAGGTATTGGCAACGGATGGATACCTTTGCCCTCTTGCCTTTGAGAAAAACCGGGTCTTGGGACTTGATATTTGATCACATTCCCCACACAATTTTAGTCTCAGCCGCACTTATACCCTATTAAATGACCCCCCTCTCCCCCTACAGTACCACAGTATGCACAGCGCGGAGTCTTAAATGTGCGATGGTACTCGAAATTATTGGTCTGCATATCACGCTATCATGCAGCCAATCAGTGGGGCTGGGGGCCTGGAGCGGGACATCCATGCATAGAAAATTACACTGAACAAACGAGGTACCGAATCAGAGCCGAGGTTAGAGGAGGCTAGAGGAGAGCAAGCACACGGGTCGAGTGGGTAGGTACTAGGATAAATAGTGTCTATTCAAATTATGAAAGCTTCACAATTGATGCGAATTCTAGTTAATGCTATGAATGGAGACTGAATGACCATGTCGAATTCGAAGTAGACAGGCTTGGGGCGCCAGCCGGGGTCAATAGCCCCTGCTCTCCAGCGTGTGCGGTGGAGTCGCTGCCGCCAGGTCCCCAATTATCAGACGACGGTGCTGGAGGTGAAGGCAACGCCAATTTTAACGGCCGCAGCTTCTTTTGTCCATAGGTAGATGGCCGCCGGGCGTGGTCGCCATTAAGTATGCTGCTAATGCTGTCGTCGGTGCCTAATGATGACATTTGTTGAGAGTCCACCGAGCCAGTTGACTCGATCGATGACGAGACGGCAGCGACTCTAGGAGACGATGTCGCAGACTGGGACTCGCTGCCACTGCTGACTCCGCCCCCACCAATACCATTACCCCCTCCATTGGTAGAATGCTGGTCATGGTTGGTGAAGATAATGCTAGACCACGTCGATGGAGGCTTCACGATTCGGTTGATGCCTCGGATTCCAAACGACGACGGGGCCGGTGAGCCAAAGAACTGCGGCCCTCGACCGTGCTCCCAGGATGAAGGACTTGGCGTGCCTGAACCGTCGTAAAGTGAATGAGACAGAGTCTGCCTCTTTGTCACATCTATTCGTGGGAGGGTACCGTTAGAAATGTAGTGGCTGCCATTGCTGACGCTGCTAGACGCACGACGCTTTTCGTTGCCCTGCTGGTCGCTCACTCGGCGATGAAACAGTGAAATAGATCGCGACGTGACCTTAGCCTCCGACCCCTCCACGACCTTCTCAAACTCTTCATATTCCAGAAGCCTCTTTACTAGTCGCTCCAAAGAAAGCTTGAGCGCTCGATTGTGGTTTTTCAACGAGTCCACCTCAAACTTCAATGCGAAAATGTCTCGTTTCAGGCGTTCCTGCGCTTCGCTCTCCTCACCTTTCCTCGTCACCTCGGTACCATCGCCATTGTCATTCGTCATGCTACCGTCATCACTGTCCTCACTTCGAGATTTGGAATCGCTCGCATCCAGCTCATCGGCAAGTGATGCGAACCCTCCCATTACGGTCTTCTGCGCCAACAAGATTTGAAACCCTTCATTTTCGTCCATCAGACGCCCATTTAGCAGCTTCACCTCTTCCATCTCCTCCTTTACACGGTCATGCCTTAATGCATATTCCTTGGACACAAGTTCAAGCTGCTGCTTCACCACCTGAAGCTCATAATTCAGCTTATCGACTGTACCATGGTTATTCGATGATTGGGAAGGCGCGTGGGAGCCTCTAGAAAAGAAAGATTGGCCAAAGCTACCAGACCTCGCCGCTGGAGACGGCGCCCTTGAAATACCGTCACCCGCAACCGGAGCAGACAGATAAGGTAACGACGACACCGACGTGGAATCAATTGCGGACGAATGTGCGTCATCATCGGCATGTTCTGCTATTGATTCGGGCGGGCTGTGTGATTTGTGCACCTGGGATTCGGCCTTTAGCATGCCAATGGTCTTCATCAGCCCAGCTTCCTTGTCAAGCCAAGTTTGCTTTTCATTGATGCCCGTCATTTGCTCCTGCGACAACTGGTCTTCTGCCAGTTGGCGGGCCTTCTTGGCCGCCTTGAGCTCTGACCGCAGTGCCTCGATAAGGTCATGGCCACTCTCCAGGTCCTGTTCCAGTCGAGACTGATGTGCTAATGAAGACGAAAGCTTCGATCGTTGGTCCTTGAGTTGTCTTTCCAGTTTATCAGTCTCCATCTCTTCAAATTCCAATGCCTGCTTCAATGCTTCATTTGATGCCAGTACCGAATTCACATCCCTTGGTCCAACTGGGGACAATCCAGTATACCTTGATAGAGTAGAAGAAGCGGATGATGCAGCGGCCCTCAGTTTTGATGGTGGACTAAAAGACGGAATCCCCATTTGGTTTGTGTTGTCAGTAAATACAACGTTGTCTACACTTCGCTCCCGTCGATGAGACGCCGCGGGGCTCTTTAGAACCGGTTCGGATGGCGAGCTCATTATGTGTAGATAAATGCAAGCCTCAAATAGTTCGAGCCCAGCACCAAAAGTGAAACTTTGCTGATGCAATCAACTGACAATGGGTACCAGTTGCAAGTCTCAAACTGGAAGGGTGCAGCAAGGTGGCCCTCGAACCAGCACAGTTGATCTCAATGTCAAACCTTAAACTGCAAGTCGCAGTGAGGGAGGGAAGATGCGGACACTGACTGTAAATCGGTTTGTCGTCGATGTGTCAATTTAGGATGGATGGTCTCAATAAGCTTAGAGTCAGCAGGTGTATAAAATCCGTCCGGATTAGACCAGAAATAAACTGTGGTAAAGCCACAAAATTTAATCAGAAATCAATAACTGTGCGACGGCCAATTAGTGAGAAGTCAACACCAAGAATTGGACAAACGGTTGCCAGTGATATGATCTGGCGCTCAAACCGGACAGAGCAGCAAATAAGATGGTTCCGCCTTTCCAATATTCGCCTAGTCTGTCGTTTTATGGCCCAGAGCATAAGCAATGCGAGAGAAAGGATGCCGTTTGAGTGAAGTAATGGAATCGAATGTATTCAACCGTTTGTGCTGAAGGCTATCCAATCGTACCAGAAATGCTTGTTACCGCCAGAGTGATTCCACGAGCACTGTCTTCGTCAGTGTTATAGTCAATGATACGCAGTGAGAAGGCACCCCAAGCTCGACCTCACCAGGTGGTGCGTACACAAATCGCAAGCCCGCACGCAGTAAAGAATCACACAGGCCACAGAAACCCCAGGGATAGGATCGGGTTGATCGGGTGCAGCCGGCAAACTCAGCTCCCGTGCCGCCGTTGGTTGCAATCCCCTCAGAACTTTGATCACACCTCACCTCCTGAGAATGTTGGTGTTCGATGTTTAGACGCGTGTCTTGAATTACCGCTCCCTACTAATGTGTATGTTTCAGACTGAGGATGGAGGGGGGGGAAACGCGCGCGGCTGCCGAGTACTGTGAAATTGCCGGTGATTATTTGAGGAGCCACTAAAATGCAATTGAGGGAGTGAGGTCGAGGCAATAGCAAGTCTCAAGTAGACCAGTCGGTGTGGCCGAAAATAATAGCAGTCGAAACTGGTCTCTGACGCTGACCGCCTTTCTCAGGTTATTCCACACCGTCTCCATTTTTGGCAGCTTACCACCCACTGTACCCCTTTAGCGGTTAGCCCACTACGTGCCGATCTCTCAATCGGAATCTGCATGTTGGTGCTGTCAGAGCTATCTAGGCATGCAATTCTAAAGGTGAGCTTCTGCAATGTCAGGGGCCCTGTAACGGGTCAAGGGCTCTGCATCAACCACATGGCTCGAAACATCGCTGAACATGGCTGAGGGCCACTTTACCATGGCAACGTTCTCAGTTCAGCTGATAAGCTCCACCGCAGTGGTATGCGGCGATTCCCGGACCGTGATCGGGAGCCACCGGTCGCGACACTGCCAGACTGCCATCACGCCCGCCTGGTGGCTAGCAGGCGTGGTCTGCCTGCACGACGTCCACTGTTTCTGCCCGAGAGACGCCAAATAGGGCGGCTGGCACTGGGAGGTTAGCCCCGGTTAGTGTGGTTTTCAACTGATTCCAATTGGCAGTGCTAGAGAGTGCGGTTAGCTGCGTCGGCGCGGTGACAAAAGGTAGGAGCTAGAGCAAGACCCAAGGAGTTGTCCGGCAACCGACGGCGCCAGGCTGAGTTAGGTCAGACTATGGGGTTGGACGGGGACGCCCGGTAATCTGTAGCAGTGCAGTCACTACCTGATATTACAGCTACTGGTAGACAGCCACATTACTGACGCGTTTATAAAGTCAATTTTAATATCCGCCCAATTTCTATTAAAGCTTATCTGGCCTGTCCTTCTGGCAGGTCCCCGTGTGTGCGGGAGGGCGGCGCTAGCCACCGCTCTACTCCCCGGCCGTGTCGTGTTACAGTAGCCTTTCCATGCTCTCTAGTCCACGCTTCGCCCGACGGTCTTTGCATATGATTGCCTAATCTGCCAACTTCCTACGTTTGCATGTCTCTTCCCCATTCCGCGTACTTCTACCCTCCACCCTCTCCTCTCCCCACTCTTCACCCAGTACCGAGTCCCCGCCACACCGCCCGTATTGCTAGCAAGTGTATTTGTCAAATGTTTACGTCATAACAAGCAACGACCGCCTGTTTTATGTAAAGATGATGAAAAAGACATGATAAGAGGCTAGCGCCCATGATTGACGAGGCAACACAGAATAATAGGCCCGGCAACCCTGTGTTTCTATTCTTTGGGGCTTATGCGCAAAATCTCCGCTTGTCCCAATTCCAGCCGGATCATCGGGATCTACAGGCACCGTTTCCAGCGCCCATAGTAAAAGATGCAATCGACCAAGGTGAACAAAGGTGCAGCGAAAGCAGCGGAGACCGGTATATGCACTTGGAGTTCGACGGGAACGAAGGCGGTGCGGGTGCTGGCGGGTAACGCCAACAACCATTTGTGCAATCGAGCACAATACATGCGACATTTTGCCGCCCCGCAGCACCGCCGGGTGGAGGAATTGCAGCCACCCTGGAACTGAGACAGATCTAACGATACCATGTTTTTACTCAAAAGTGTCCCCTAAATATAACACTACCACTAGTTCTAACACAGTAATTGTGATCGTGCTGCTTTCAACAATGGCAATCAGCTCTCTTGACAAAGGCCGATGTTCAAGGTGGGCTCGCACCCACTAACGGGTCACCGTTTATCCGAAATCACCCATGCACGTCATAGCGATCGGGTCAACTCATAGCCGCCTAAACGCATAGTAATGACCGCCAACTGCCCTGAAATGAGGGGGGAGCAACTTCTGGTAAGGCAGAGCAGTTCCCCAATAGCCTGTGGCTAAGGAAGAGCCGATATATATATCAAAAACACTTGGCCATGCGACCGCGTGCAACAAATTCCTCGTCTTTGCTACTGTAGCGGCTACTGCTCAGCTTGTGATACCTGGCGGAGATTGGCGCCCAAGTGTGAAGCGTCGCCAAAGGACTCGATGACCCCGCCCCTGGTGGCCCTGTCCACCACCACTTTGGTGAAGGAGGTGTTATGAGGGACCCGAATATCGTCATCTTTGACCTTGTCGGAAAATACGAAGCCTCGCTCCAGCAGGTGTGAAATAAACTTTGAAATCACCCCTCCATGGGATAGGATTAGGATATTCGAGTGATTCTTCTTGAGGGACTCGTCAACCACGCCGTCGAACGCCCGGTTCAGTCGCTGCACTGCTGCCTTTTTTGACTCGCCGTAATCGTGGAACGACTTGCCCTCCCGATCGGCCTTCAGCCTGGCGTCTACAACCGACATATTTTCGAGGTCTCCCATGTATCGTTCGCGGAAATCCGATAAAAACACCGGCTTCAGGTCACCTTGACCGGCCTCGCTCAGAATATGCTCCAAAGTCTGTCGGCATCGGTTGAGATCGCTCGACCACACAGCATCGAGCTCTATCTTGTCATTCTTAAGTCGCTTACCCGCCAGCTTCGCCTCGTTGATTCCTGACGAGTTGAGATCAGTATCTGCGACAGTTAGTACGAGCCCAATCCCCCAAAAAAATTTCCGTCAACAACTGTGGGTCGACCACTGTCCGTGGGCCTGGCTACTTACTAGTATGACCTTGCAAGATTTTGGCCAAATTGTGGTCCGTCTGCCCGTGGCGCACAATCAGGATATTCAGAACTGAGTTTCCTATCATCCTGACTTATTCTGGCGGTCTCGTCCTGTGCTGTGGCTCTCAACTCTCTACAGTGTCAAACCAAGAAGAGTGTCTTGAGAATGATTCATCCTTTGAAGCCTTCAACTTTTTGGAGGATCGGCGCGATCCATTCCCTAGCGGTTCAGATGCGGCGCTACCGTTGGGCTGATCGGATATGCGCGGCTTATCTTTCCGCCTACTAATCATGCCTAATAGTACAACCCTAATGCTATTACTGCGGTTAGAAGTGGTGGGGAGAGAGGAGGAGGAAAATGGGTCGACGTTCAGGGCGAGAAAAAGGTTAAAATACACATCAGCTGGCCCACATTACAAAGCAATGGCGTCGTGGTGGTGGTCCGACGCTCGGTGACTTTTCTAATTGCCTTCAAAATTCGGATACCGGAGGATGTTTTGTAGCGACGAGATTGTCAGCGGTGGCATGTAAGGGGTGATGCCATTACCATCTTTCAATGCGGCGGCCTCGTTCTTGAGAAAGCTCTCAAAGTAGTCGTACGCGACTGAAAGACCATCCCATGTGCGGGAACTTTCGTGCACCTTGGACAGCAACCACGTGAAGGGCAGGTAGCTTGCAAGTCTGATTTGCCCGCTGAGGTACTCCTTGGATTCCAAAAAGTGTTTGAGAACCGCGGCAGTGGAAATGGCGTAAAAGTATTCAAACGTGGGTGGGGTCAGATTGCCATATGCCACGGACGCGTTATAGCAAATGCTGTACAGCTCGTCCCCAGTGTTGCAGTAGCGCGGGTCGGTCCCAGAAATGAGCAAAATCGACATGACCGTGACATATCCAAGAAAGAGCTGAGCTTCCCCGGGCGTGATTCGATCTGGAGGTCGATTCTGGATGGTCAAGTAAGCATGCGCGTTAAGATGCTTGGGTATGTCATCAAACCAGTTTGTGAGCTGTTGAGCGCTAGACGCCAGGAATGAGCTGGTTTGCTCTGGCGTCGAGTAATCAGGGAAATCGGGCTTGTTGGTTTCAGTGATGATTGCATTGGACAATCGGCTTAATTTGGAGACGTGGTTGAATGTCGAAACTACCCGACTTGGCAATGAGTAAGACTGGCCGTTGATGGGCACGGACTGCCACATCTCGTATTCTTTTGGAGTGATCTCCTCGTCAATGTCAAAGTAATCAGACACTCGAATCTGGGGGATTCGTCCCATCCGTCCTGAGATGAAAGTGTCCATGATGCAACAATGCTTCCAAGCCAGGCGCGAGTACTCTGGTAGCTTTACTGAATGGATCTGAATCCCCAACTCGATCGAGATCCGCACTGCATTTCCAGCAACCATCCACGCATTGCCCCAAAATCCACGTGCAATATAATAAAACGACTGGATAAAGAGAGCTTGGACAGATTCGACAGTGTGCTTGCACTCAAGTGTGGAAACACTGAGATTGTAGATTTGCTGCGCTGCATTTGACCGCGCCTGCTCAGGCTTGAGGTAATGGCACCCCATAATTACTGCCGACCACAACAGGCATGTTTGCGAATTGCGACGAACCGTGGAGTCCTCGGTCGACGTGTTTGACGCCAGCTGGGACAGAGCATCTTTATCCACCAGCGGGAAGAGGTAATGGAAATACGAAAAGTAGTATTCCAGGCATTCCCGGATCTCAAACGGACGAATGAGACGCGACCACGATTCGACGTTAAAGGTGGGTTGGGTCAGCTGCAACCTTTCAAACGAGGCGATAAATGAAGTATCAAACCCAGAAGACGGCCCGAATTCTGCCACTTCGTCTGAAGCAGAGTCCGCAGTTGCATCATGTTTGGGCAACTTTGACCACGCTCCGAGTGCGCTACCCTGGCCACCAGATCCTGTTGGTCCGCTGCCAAACCCGCCAGCGGCATGCTTGTGTGTGGACATGTAATTGAAGATTGGAATGTTGAGCGAGGACAAAAACTCGTCCGACAGCGCGCTGCGGGGGGCAGCAGCTTCTGGTGACGGGGCCGAATCGGACAATGCCCTAGTCCCATGAGACGCTGCAGAGACACCAGTAGGTCCTGTGCTTGAGCCGGACTCGCCGTCGTGATCGCCGTCGTACTCTCGAACCAGTCGTCGAACATGGTCCTCGCCATCTTCCATTGACTTGACTAAGAGGCCGATAATATTCAACAAGCGATCGTTGGTACGTTCCAGCTTTTCCAGATAGCCAGAAGGAATCCCCCGCTTCTTGGGAGTGGAGTAGGTGCATGAAAGTCCAGAGTTGGCACACGAAGCACAGGGCAACACTCCATCGCATTTGCCTTTCTTTGATCTACATTGATCACAAGCGTGTTTGTTACGACGACGTTTTGGCTTTGACTTTGACCCTTCTGGAGAGCCCATTTGTGGAACTGGTTGCAAATTCGCAGGAACTGTCAGAACTGGTTGTTGAAGCACATGCATTGGAGGCGCTCCCACTAATGACGCTGTCGAATCAAGGTCCGGCGGCGCTGCCGCCATATATGAGTAAGGGTCCGGTGGTAACGTACTTGGACCAGCTGTAGCGTCTAGGGGCAACTGTCGAGGAGCTGTCGTAGACGACTTGTCGATGGCAGATCCTGGCGGATATGGCGCGACTTGCTGAAATTGTTGATACCGATCTGGGGGATATCTGTCCATGGTTGATTATGGGGGCCAATGAAGATCAGTCGGAAGGACGGTTGAATGGGCTGAATGGGCCGAATTGCCAGGGGTACTGAGCGAATCAGGAAGACTTTATGAAGAAGAAGACTTTGTGTCGGTGAGATGGCTACTCTTTGTGTCGGTGAGATGGCTACTGCGGGAAGCTTTTGCTTGTTGCCCAAAAAAAATAAAGCGGTTGGGGGACCCCCAAACTGCAAACCGTCACCAAAGCAATCGTGGGAAGAAAGAACCAGAGCGCGCGCGTATGCGACAGCTTAGCCCACGCCTGAACCCGGATGGCCACTGCGAACAGTTAGCTATTGTGATGAGGTGCGAGTTTGGGAATAGCACTAGCCTGTCGTTTTTCTGTAAAGGCCCTCAGACTTCAGTGCCTACCATCTGCTGCCCAGACCAAAACCCAGTGCCTTGTTCCCAAAACTCGGGCGGTTCGATAGCCGAACTAATTTAACGACTTGAAGTGAGATGGGACCAGATGAGTAGACGCTTTCCGTCGAGAGCGGCAAAAATGAAAAATCGGCAATAGGGCCGACTGGAAAAGGTAGTCAAGTTGTTGGTATCAATACAGTCCGCGATCGCAGCTAGGTAAATGTCACCCCTCGTATAAAATCCCGATATTTGGCTCAAAACGACAGCGGTGCGGCGGTGCGGGAGGGAGTGGAGGTGAGCAGGAGACGGCTGAGTCAGCGAGAAATACGGTCAAAGGAGGGGGGAACGTGTGCAGGCGACCCCAAACGAGCGAATTCTAACGTTCGTTATTATGGGCGGTATTACCGGTTTGTTTGGAGTGGCTTGCGACTGATTTTGGGCCTCCTTGGCTTGCTACCAGTGCCCTGACTTTGCTTGGGCCCATACCTTGACCCAGACGGCTGGACAAATTTTACGCTGGGGAGAGGGGGCTGACGACATTAGTGGCTAAAGACAGGCTGTAGACAGGCCTAGGCTGCAGATATTGTTCTATGCATATAGCCGCAATTGGCTGTAAGTGGGTGATGCTGCTGCCCAGGCAAGCTAGAGATCCCCCAATCGCACATCGGGTTGCGGCATGTTTTGGGCTGGTTAGAGCGAGTAGATAGGCTGGTCCCGTTAGTGGACAGGTTACCACCAGGCGATCCTTGGGCCTAGTCCTTGGCAATAAGCCAATCGAATTCGTCATTGGTAATGTCTCATAACCCCTCCTTCTGCCCAAGTATCCCTGATAAGCTGTGCCATGAGGCACTGCGAGGTTCAAATATGGGGGTTGCAGCCGCTACGGCGAGCCCCCGACTGGTATGACAGCAACTGAGGCTGGAAGATCCTGAGTACAAGGATTGAAAGCAGGACCCGAGGCATACTGTGTCGGACTTGGGTCTGCCGTTGCACCGCCTGTGCCAGAAATAAACCAGGGGCGTACTCTGAATTTGTCTTTTGGCCATTGGTGAGCGTTTCGCCCAGCCTCAAGTCGTTCTGCTGGCTCCTACCGTTGGCGCTAAATATGGCAGTCTGAATGTACGCCTGCAGCAACCTATGCAAGGGGCCAAGCGAAGCCAGGTTTTGTCTAGCTGAGGTAGATGGCATGGCGACTCAGTCTGAAGGGGTCTATAATGCCGTTGCGTGCTCTATCAGTGTGCAGCCATCAAGTCCGTGGCACTTGGGGTCGGATTGCTGTCGTTGTTGGGCTCTCTGGTTGTGCTCTGTGCTTGCGGCAGGCTCCCCTTTACCATGCCGCTGCGGGACCCCCACAATCAATCAACCTACTGCCGCACTCAGCGGCTGGGCAGCCACAGATCAGTACTGGCCAATTGACGATACCCGGAGCTCGAGCGAGTGACAGCACATTTGTGCCGCTACTTTCGAGCTTGCGATGCGTGGAGACTGCCAGATGGCTCATCGCCTGGCTGGCTGCTCTCTGTTGCATGCCCCCCCCACGTTCGACTACTAGCGCCTATCCTTAAAGTCGGCCCGAGTTCTATCTACGCCTAACCCTAACCCATATTTTCACGACGCGTAACGCGTGACTTGGAAAACGCGTCTCAGAGTGATCAATTACCGGTGAGGCATTATCCACTAGATCGCTTTCGTGCCAGGAACATCTAACCACAATGGATGCCAAAAAGCCTGCAATTAAAGGCTATGGAAGGAACAGGGTTGCTAATGAATTGAGTCGACAGGACCCGGATTCCCTGTTGCTGTCAGGTGAGCATAGTGGCCCCGCCCTCACGCTCGAGCTTGGAGAGTCCAATTTGATGGAGCAATTGAGTGGTAAGAACTTGGACTTGGGCAACACCGCTAGTGTGTCCCTGTCGTCTCCTACACGTGAATTCAATGCTCTGGATTCCAGTCTCTTTGCCGGGATCGAGCCAAATTCATCCTCGTCCCAATCAAGCGAGCATTCAATCGTTGAGCGAAACGCTGAGGCACTGGTGGAGGAGCGGTATGGACAACCCCGCCCAGACTCTTTTGGCTCTGCGCTGTCTTTGGAAGAGTTCCAAGAGAAAGACCTCGACTCCTCTAGCCGGCAAGGTTCAGAAGATTTGGGCCATGAAAGCATTATTGATACTCACCCCGCGTCTGGGGACATCGTCCCGAATGCTAGTGACAAAGATGACAACGACATTGCGCTGTCCCCACCTGAGGACGACCTCGATTTGGACCTGTATCCTGTTCACCGTGTGGATGACCATCCCCCCAGCAGCCCCGGCGAGCTTGCTGCGAAGCCTGTAAAGAGGCAAAAGGTATGTTTTCACCCGGCATTGTCAAACTCCAAGAATGGCACTAACATTTAGATCTCCAAAAAGGAACTTGAGCTGGCTCAGAAGATCTCTCGCAAACTAGAGCGAGGAATGGAATTGGCACCTGCAGCTAGAACTACGAAGAAATTTACCGCCAATGCTTTTATTGACGACTTCGAAAACTCCGCCAACTCTGAGGAGGCCATGCCCTCCGAGACCACTGACATTTCTAACGATCCATTCAGCTCTCCCTCGCGAAGGCAGGACCAGCTCTCCTCTCCTCCGTCAAGTCCCACGTCACCTAGTCGAGGGAAAGAGAATGCCGCTAAATTGATGCATGAGTTGAAGACGACCAAACCATTAGATGCCTCATCGTCACCACTGTCAAAATTCCACATCACCCCGAAACGACTGACGAGCTTCGTGAACAATGAACGCGAAGGGAAACTAAAGAGTGAGCAGGGCGAAAGCGATGACTCCGATTTGGAAATCGAGTTTGTCGCTCCCACAAAGGCAATGACGACTCCTGCCAGCATCAAGAACTTGGCCAAATTCTCGAGATTCAATCTGTATCAGGAGTCTGCAAAAGCAAAATCGAAAGGTGTGGCCGCCGCCGCCCCCGCAGTGATGAGACAGAATAGCTTATTATTGCAGTTGAACAGCAAACAGCGTGAGCAGGCAATCAAGTCCAAACAGGAACGAATTGCCGCAATTGAGGCTCGCGGTGGTAAAGTTTTGACTGACGAGCAAAAGAAGCGAGAGGACGAAATCGTTGAATCTGCACTCGAGCGGGAGCGTCGCCGAGCTGAAGAAATTCTAAAGCGAGAGCAGCTAGAAGGCTCTGCTGACGAGAGCGATGATGAAGAGGACAAGGGCGGCGAGTACATTCCCAGCGACGAAGACGAGTTTGAAGATCCTGTGGGCGACATTGAAGATGATGAGTCATCTGGGGATAATGACAGTGAGGAGGAACTTGAGGACCTGTTTGATAATTTGTCTACTGCTCCAAGCGCCCACACCCAGGAACCACGAGGGTCACAGGAACATAATCAAGAAAAGGAGCAGTCGCCGGAGCTCGACCGTGAATCCGAAGAGGCAATGCCAGTGTCTGAGGACAGTGATGAAGAGCTTGTTCCAAGGGATCGTAGAAAGGGTCGGCGCCGAGCCATTGTTGATGATGACGTGATTTCTGATGTCGAAATCAGTGAATCGGGGCATGCAGATGATACCCTGTTGCTTTTAGACGGCAACCAGGGTGATGAGTCCCTTTCTCAATTCTTTGAATCTACAATGCCAGTTGGGACAGATGACACGCAACCTACACAGGCGAGACTGGACCAACTACGTGCCTTAGAGAATCAGAGAGCAGAGTCCAGGGTTACCGCGCCCGATCGCAAGCCCCCAGCTCTGAGCGATGCTGCTTCCCCATTGCAAAGCCCACAGGTGGAAGCGCATGCGTCTGATGAAAATGACGAAGATGAGAGTGAGGGCGACGAAGATGAGAGGAACTTGGTAAGTGCGCCCAAGTATACAGCTCAGCGCCGGGCAAAAGTCAGTACTGAGGCCAAACTTGCCATTGATGACGAAGCTATGGAATCCGAAGACGAATGGGCGGGGATTGGCGGCGCGAGCGATGATGATGCTGAAGAAGACAACGCAGGTGGTTACAACTTGGCCAACTTGGTCGATGATGTGACTAAGGTCAAAATGAACGAGGCCGAGTTGCGGATGTATGACGCCGAAAATGAGCTACAAAAAGATGAAGAATTGGTGAATCGACTGATGGAAGACGTGACAAACGGAGGCTGGCGCAAGCGTCGGAAGGGTGTTGACGGTGCCATTCTTGACGAGTTCCTTGATGAGGACGATATGGAGGCGTACTACCTATCTGCAATGAGGATGAGAGAAGAGAAGAGACGACGCCGACTGCTGGAGGAAGCAAACCTTAATGACCTTGCATCTAATCCAAAGACCAAGGCATTTGTGGAAAGCATTGTCGACAATTCTACAAAGGCATTTGATCTGTCTGAGCCTTCTCAACCATCTCAGTCTGACGATCAGGACCAGAACAGCCGAGATGGCACCCAAAACGCAAATGGAAATGCAGACGGCGCTTCCACCACTAAGAACCCTAGCAAGAGGTGGACCACCGATTTGATCCGGCAAAGTCTGTCGTTTCTTGATGAGCCTAGTGAGGCCGAACTGCTCAAGCAGAAGGCATTGGATGCCCTACAAAGCAAGACCGCCACTGAGGTTGAGTTTTCTCTAGACGATGATGATAGTGACCGCGAACTGGAGGAGTTTGTCAAGAAGAGTGCCTCTGTCCGGGTTATCGACAGGATGGCAGCCCGCCAGTCTATGGCGTCGACTGCTACAAAGAACCGCAGCGATGCTGTGCTGCCCTTCGCAATGGCGAGCCATAGATCGGTGTCATCACAGGTCAAAGCTGCCAAATTGGCAAAGGACGTTGAGGTCCATGACTCACTTCCTGGGGCCGCGGTCGTCCCTATCCCCAAGCCCAATGCTAGGAAGCAGAAAATGCCGTCGCGAGTGTTGCGTGTTGCTGAATCTGGAGGGTCGGGTGGTAAGGTATCAACGCCTACAGCAGGTGTCAAGCGTAAAAGCACCGCCAAACTGTTTAGCGGCGGTGAGTGGTCGTGATGGCGCCATTGTAATCTCCAAGTGCATATCGGCATTAAATATTTAATAAATATCAATTAGTTTACGTAGATTCACCGCACGTCGTTCTCTAGAGTGTTTAGGAACGACGAATTGTCGAACGGATCGGAATCCGGTTCGGGCCTTAACCGCGAAAATATTCTCGCTGCCCAGCCAGAACCCTCGGGAGGCGGGGAAAGCTCTGGGCGTCGCAAGGCAGGTTTGGAAACAACAGCATGCAGCATGGCCATGCTGGTCTTCGTCCTCATGGGTGATGCTCTTTCGACCCGGTTAGAGGCAACTTCGGCATTGTAACCAATTGTGGGCGCTACTGGGGTCGACTTGAAGAATGATGCGGGAACGAACGAACTTCCCTCAGGCTTGCTGGGCACAAAGCTTGTCTCGTCAAGAGACGTGTCAATTGTGTTTGCAGTGTCATTAGCCGATTGGGAGTTCATTTCAAAAGAATCGGCAAAAGACGTGTCGGTTGCACTGATATCGGAGTACAGAGTTGTCGTGGGGGCTATAAAGGATGGTGGCACCGGAACCAAGTCGAGTTCGGCAGGCAGTCTTGCAGTAGGGGTGGGACTGGGTATCGGCAAGGAACTTGGGGGCGATGATGGTGGATCCCAAAGAGCGGCCGGGCTCTGGGAGAGCTTGTAGGTTGGCTCGATTTTGGGAGAGCTCGAATTTGATTCGCTAAGGAGGTGGTCAAAATCCCGGGACAGCTGCGCTGCAGTATTTTTGTAATGCTCCACCTCGCCATGCAAATGGCCAATGAATCTTTGAACAGTGGGATCATCATTACGACTAGATGACGGCGTCATGGCTTCGTCTGAGTCGTCGTCCCTTGATCCCAGGGTAAGGGAATAACTATGAGACCGACCAGTTGATCGAATTCGAGTCGGTGTGCCAGCCGCCGGCTCGAGGGATGGATCAGTAGGTTCGATTGGCTCAATCGGTTCGAACTCAGCAGCTTTGGATTCCAGAGCCTGGTATTGAGTGTTCAGCTGTTGCAGAGTCCGTTCAGATTTTCTCCAGCGCTTTTCGGCCTGGGATTTGTCTCCGTATACCTGAGAGAGCTCCAGTTGGAGTTGTTCGTGTTCGCTTTCAAGGATCGAGATCTGGGACTCGAGCTGGAGAGTCTGGAACACGTACATGTTCATTCGGGCCAATTTCTGCCGAGTCTCGGACAGCTCTGCCGACAAGTCTTCTATTCTGGATTCGGATGTTCGCAGTGACAGGGAGATTTGAGTCGACTGTTGCAGCAGCTCATCATTGGACTTCATCAAATCATGCGAGCTGGAAGTGATTGCCTGTATCTGGCTGTTGAGCTCATCAATTTCCGACATGAGGGCAGATTTCTGCCGGAGCAGGTCCTTTCCAGCCCTGGCCGATATCACTAGCTCTTCTTCTAGGGCCGCAACTACCGATGAACAAGAATTGCAGTGGTGAGCGTGATCGATGTCTTGTCGGGTGGTCTTGAGTGTGTAATCTCCAGCCAAGGGCATAAGGAAGAAAGCACTCGATGGGTGGGAGAGACCGTGTGTGGGTGTGTGACGGTGTGACGGTGTGACTGTGTGTATGGTCAAGTGTGTGGACCTAATGAACCGGGGCGAGAATAAAATTATATCGACCGACAGTCGACTGCAGCTGTTGCGCGTGTGTATACTATGCTGTGCCGCCAAAATAAAGCGCGTTGCCCCCTCTACGATCGAAGCTTCGGCCACCACTAATCTGGTCAGGTTGTTGCAATCTCGCTGCTCGCTTAAAATTTAACCGTGCTTAATTCGGTGCTTCGACGCGTGTTAGGAATGGTGGTATCGGTTCTACTCGATCATACCTCAGGCTCGACGTGCATCGGTCAAATCTCGCCCTGTCGTAATCGGCAGCCTTGGAATGTAGACTGAGACCTCAAATGCAGAAACCTTAGACAGACAAAGACGGGTGGAACAGTGAAAACTACGCTATTCACAAACTCAGGTCTCGTAAGCTGCTCTCTACATCAGTCGCCTCTACCGCTTCGTCGCAATGTAAACGTTCTCTACTACGCCGCTACCCGCCACCTGAATTAACCTATCGTTAATTGCTGCGATTATGCACGAGGGAGGAGGGGTGCAAAAGCGACGGGCGTTATTATGCCGTTTCTTTTTCACGACCAACGACAGCCATCAAGAGCAGGGGTTCGTCACTATTTCGTAAGCATGGAAGGAATGACGACTACTTTACTGTACTGCACTGTTGTCTATCGGCGTTGCAACGGTACCAGCGCCAGTGCATTGTGAAGGGAGCAGGCGTGCCATTCTTCATGTGCCTCGCGCATTATGCACGTTAAATAGATCTCACAGAAAATACAGAAGCCGAAGCTGAAGAAGAGGAAGAAAGAGGGTAGACCGGTCTGCAAAGATTGAGCAGCCCTAGAATTGGCCTGGCGACCATAGTTGTGAGATGATGTCACAGTAGATACAAATGAATTGGCTCATTAAGGTCCTAAACTGCTCGCTGAGGTTGCCCCAGCTTCCTTACCATAGCCCGGAGACGTCCTCTGGCCGGGTCAGCCTTGAGCTCGTCGCGACCAGCCGCGTGGCCTGGTGAAAAGTCGAGAGCCTGAAGAGAGCGCGCTAGTCGCGAACTACACCATGGCTACAACTGAACCGCCAGTTGCTGCTCCGGCAGCAACAGAGATATATGGAGAGCAGAAGCAAGCTGCTCTTGAAATCCCGAAAGTCGCCACCTCTGACGCGTCAACTAAAGAACCACTGGCGCTGAAATTCGGCCCGGCGACCGAAGGGGAGGTGCTGTCGTTAGACTGGTCTTCTGACGGCGAGTCGCTGGCATATGGCCACTCATTAGGTGTATCGCTTCTGAACAGACAATTGACTGGAGCCGGACTCTTGCTGAATAAAAAATTCCAGCAGCAATGGGTCTGTGCTAAAGCATACTACTATCTGGGAGCTGCCGCGGTGTTACTGAGAACGGAAGGCGACTTCATTGCTGCTGGCCACTCCGACTACACAATCTCCTTAATCAACACTGATTCTGGAGAAATATTGAACCTGTCAAGCTCCAGTGGCCACCATGGGCCGGTCAATGGTATTGACCTGACGTCCGCGGGCGTAGTGGCTTCGGTCGGCTGGGACAGGAAACTGTTAGTATGGGAGGATGGCCGAGCGACCCCATTCCCTCTAGGCTCGGTAGCCAAAAAGGTCAAATTTTGGGACGACAGTCAATCGGAGAAAGTCGTGGTGCTGGAAGGCGGATACAAGCTTCGCGTATTGGACTGGCGAAAGGGTCAATGGCTAGCTACAATCTATCTCGACCCTGAAAAAGGTGCTGCTCGTGACATTGGTATCTACAACTCTGATCTGCTGGTGGTAGGTGATGGCTGGTGGAAACGCTTCAATGTCCACTCCCTTTCTGGAGGCTGCGGGTACACTCCAGCGACGGACGAGGGGTCGTTTTTGGGCGGCGCAGCCTCCGACCAGCCTGCACTAACCTCCATCACCCAATTCTCTGCCAACCATCACATTGGACATGTGACAGAAACCAAGTCACTCATTTACAACCTTGATAGCTATATGGAGCACGGGTCGGAGGTGGAAGCTTCAATTCTGGAGCCAAAAGCCGTCTCGCTACGAAGGAGAGGAGACGTGATGGCGGTTGCCTCTGGTACTTCAATCTACTTGGTTCGAAACCGATATCTTGAGCTTCAGGACAACAATGTCTTGATCATTGACGACTAATCCCACTATACGACCGTACGACCAATGCATAACGTCATTAATTTCAATTCTCATTACATGCATTTCTGATTTAGGCTTCCGCGTTTTTCCGTTGCTGGCGTTGGTTTTTTTTGATCAGCTTGATTCTCTCGGCCCGGTCCAGAGTTCGAGGGTCTACCAGCTCATTGTCTCCCTTATGCTTCTCCTCGTCAACTTCAACCAGCCATTGGCTGTCAAGTTTCTTATTGTTGCCCTTGTAACCCCACTTGTTGACCCATTCACCGCTCTCCTTATCGAACGTGAGTTTACCATCCTTGGCAGACTTCTTGATGCCCTTCTTAGCAGCAAATTGTTCCCATTTGGTCAGGGCCTTAACCTTTGGCAGCGGCTTTTCTCGAGGAAGATCAGTTACTGGCGGAGGCAGGGTGAACAGTGTCACGCCAGCGTCTTGGGTAGAAGTTCCAGCAGACTGCGTACTTCGCTTCACGGGGAGCTGGAGGATCTGATTAACAAGCAACTGAGTGTTATCTCTCGCGACGGCAGTCAAGTGCTCTTCCTTCTTTTCGGAATCCAGTAGTTTTTGATCTAGAGGATTGGTATCAAATACCGCCAAATTACCAAAGTCATAGGTAACAGGGATTGGCTTTGACACCTTTGACGTTCTAAGTTAGCATTCATTACAACAACCTCAGACGAATCCTTCTCCGAGCAAACTTACTTCACTTCGCTTGACCCTGACATTGCTTGAGATTGAAATTTAGATTTTTTTTTTTTTTCAGATCTTATCATTTTGCCTACCACTGTACTCTCATCCTGGCACGCCCCCAAAGTTTCTGAAATCTTATCGAAATTGCGGTGATCACAATGAACGCTATTTACAGTGTGCTAGCGGCGTGGACAGTAGATTAAATCAATTGAACCAAAATACAATATAGATATAAGTCGTCATACAATTCATCAATGGGTTTCTTCAAGATTCGTCACGAGTTTCAACCCGGCAGTTTTAGTGGTCAGGTGACGGATAGTATCGTCGTTTGGACTGGTGGCGCTGGAAGATGGCGCCCGCAAGCTACTGGCATTGGTGTTGGTGGAGCCAGTATGAGAAGATCGGAGAGAGGACTCTGGTGATGGCGACAGGGTCTCTCGGGTAGCGTTTCCGTTTCTCATTTGGAACCCATTAGGGTCCCCAGAATTAGCATGGGTTTTGTTGCGGAGCTCCTCAAAATCCCCTATGCGGGCATCGCCAAACATCTCCCTGGCCTTGTGCAGTGGAATGGTCGGCGTGACACACGACGTTAATACCGGCTTCGTCTCATCCCTATCAATTGTCGCCTTCATGAGGGCAGCCATCCACTTTCTCATTTCCTCTCGGCTCTCAACCGCAAAGTAGTGAACCTTTGGCGCAGTGAAGGTGACTCCCTTTCTTGACCCTGGCGCCGGCGGCACCAGCTTGAAACAATGCCTACCAGCACCCACGGACGCTGCATACAAGGCCACAAACCGATCTTCAGTCTCCCTAGCAGGCAGGACTCGGTGCGCAGTGATATCAATCAGGCCGCGCTCCTTGGTCTCATTGAAGCTGGTGAAATAAGACAGCCGGGTCCCATGTAGCGTAAAGAATCGAGACTTCCAAGCTCCAACGCCGACGCCACCGCGTTTTTTCATCCACCCAGAGTATTCCGAGGTCGCTGCCGCGTCTTCTGGAGACACGTGCTTGATGCCCTCGATAAATGCTGATGTCGCTTGCTTGGTCAACTTCTGTCGCACGTTAGCCTGCGACGAGACCTGCCGGAGCGTCTTCATTCGGCCAAACCCAGACGGCTTGAGCTTTGAGTCCATCTTCTCGTTCGACGCAGTCAGCGGAGTTGGAGCATCAGGGTCTTCCCCGTCGTAGCCACCAGCACTTGCGGGCGAGTCGTCCCCACGAGACGTGGGGTTTCCATAAATATCATGGTCATTGTACTCACCCACAGTTTCTGGCGACCCAATATCCGGCGACGTAACATACTCCATTCCAGGGCTGTCCAGCTGGCGGGGACTTGAAGGGGCTGACCCGATCCCTCCATTGCCGAGAAGTGCCGATAGCAACGTCGACCTTCGCTTCACTGCCCGCGAGTTTACTGGTTGCTGCAGTTGCTGCCTTACATCAACCTGAGACTGCGAAACAGCATTGTTATTCCGCTTCAGTTCATCCAAAAAGTTCACGCTCGAAGTAGAAAGAGACCGTGAGTGTTGCATTTCGTGGATCGATGCCCGCACCGTATCGTAGGACGGGTTCCTTGAGTGTCGCTCTTGGCGATACCTCATGTCGACGAACTCTTGATAGGTGCCTGCCGACACTGAGTTGCGCTTGTGGGCCCTGTCTAGTCCACCACGAGGTTGCTGTGGGTCTTGCGGCCTGAGATGGGATTGGAAGTCTGCCAAATCCTGCGACGAAGACGATGGGTTAGTTGAAACACCGGCGTCAGAGGAAAGGCTTAGCTCTGAACCCGACGACTCCGGTATCACAATGTTCGCTGCCGGCCCAAGCTGCTGGGTGGCCTTGGGATCGCGGCTGTTACCGTTAGTAGTTGGGAGCGTCCAATTTTTATCAAACGACGCCTCCCTCCGGTGGCCAGGCGACGGCGCCGTCGCTTGGGCACTGGCATTAGCATTCCCGTCCATTTGGCGGCCCTCAAGGGACGTGGTGCGCGTAGTCAGTTTTGGTCGGGGAGACAGTACAGTCTTGGGTGCAGGACTAGTTCGAGCTAGATTGCGTTTGTGCACCACAGCATTGAGATTTTTGATTTCCTTTGAGATCTCGAATCGCGTTCCAAACGAGCTGATGTCAATCTCCTTGAGGTAAGCCAGCTCAAGTTCAAGCAGAATCGAGCCCGTGATCTTATGCCTGACGAACTGGTCAGCAACTGACGCATCGTAGCCCCGAAGAAGGAAATACGATTTTACATCCTCCGGTGACCATCCCGCAACATTGTCAAAGTCTAAGCCAGAGTTGAGAACAGCTGGGGACAGAGCGCCCATGCTCGCGGTGGGACGGTGCGATGCCTGGGTCTGGGGCTGTGCTGCCGGTGGAGAGGGCCGATTTAGATTTGAATTGAGCCCTTGACGCTGGTGCTGCCGAGTCTGAGCGGAGTGGTTGATTTCAGAAATCGCTTCGTCAATGTCACTCAAGGTATCGTGCACCGATGGGCGATGGGTTAGGTTCGAAGCACCAGGACTGGTATAGTTAGGAGACGATGGCTTCACAGGGTGTGTGAATGGGTCTTCCGGAGACTTTGCGGCAGCCTGTTTGAAGCTTGGCTGGGCCAGAGGCTGTTGTTGCTGAGGTTGTTGGGGTTGTTGGTAAGGAGCCCGCTGTTGCTGATGTGGACGGTCGCCATTTCGAACATCACCGGGCAAAATGGTCGTTGTGAACACTTTAGGGAACAGACCAGTCTGTCCCGTTCGCAAGTTATGTCCAATATACCATCCATCGCCAAACGCTCGGTCGGTCTCCAGGACTCGAATGTTATCTCCCTTAGCCAAGCTTATTTCATCTTCAGATCGTGCTTGGAAATCGTGAATACCAAGCAAGAACTCGGACTCAGTATCAGTCGAAGTCATGACGCTCCTTGGTCAAGATTCTGGGCCGTCGCGAGTGGTCGAGACCAAAAACTTAAATATCGACCCAAACCTGTCTGCAATGGGGTAAGTGAAGAGCCAGTGGTCTGTCAAAAGATATCTCGGGTACCTGACGGGGTCTGTCTATGATAAATCTCACCTTGTTTCGAGATGGACTAGGTTCGCTTCGGTACCCTGTTCGCAAGCGGCCGCCTCAACGAGGGGGGAGAAGGGGGAGGGGTACCTAGCAGTAAGCTCAAATTGACCAGGCCCCAGTACCTGGAGCAGAGGGGGACTTGAGCCGCCGAGAAAAATGAATAATACGCGAGCCTAGCTGCGAGGTGGCTTGACGAAGGCTATTTGTTGGTGCCTATGCGTGCTCAAACACCGAAAATGTCGCCGGCTCTGTCGTGCTGGGGTGTCCTTGGGGCCAAAAACAAAATAGAAAAATCCCTATTCACCCCCGTTTTGCGGTCAGTTAGAGCTTGTTGTCGCCGTGCCGTATATCGAACCGTTTCCAACTAAAAGTCGGTGATCTGGGGTACCTGAGTTTCACTCCCAGATTTTGCCGCAACGATTAGGTAGAGAGATTGGCAGCAACACCTTTAGTCGATGATGACGCAGTGTCCAAAGAAAAAAAAAAAGTTTAACCTTGAGCCGGTCACAAGGATCGAGTTACGAGGTGTCTGTCGGGGTGGTTTCGCCGGGCTAATTCCTGGACTGGCACGCGCGGGCCCAACTATTATGTGATCGGCCGGCTCCCGAACTGTTTGGTGGGATACCGGGCAAAGGAAGACTGAGGTTGCTATGGCAACTGCGATGGGAGAGGTAGTACAACCGGCCAGTGCAAGTATAACCAAACAGCTAAGTACAGGTCAGTTTGAGCAGGTCTATTATCAACAGGATGGTCAAAACGACCGGATGCCGGACAAAGGAGTGATTTTGTCGCTAGGGGGCGGCCAACCGTAATTATATGAATAATCACCTTGGAAAAAAAATACCGACTGGTCGGGAAGTAGGGGGCAAAAAAAAAAAGGAGCAAAAGAAAAAGGAATCTATGGGCGTTTCAGTTAGTCGACCCCAAGGGCCAGGCGGTCACTAAGCAAGTTGCACGAATCTATGCACCACAAGTAGTAAAATACAGCATCTGACACATGCCGACGTGGCGATCACTGCCAGTTTTGACCACCGCTGGGAGATTTGGCGGACCGCCGCTAAGCGATGGTCTGCAAGATCTGAGACATTAGCCGTAAGCGATAACGATTTGGGTTAGGTAGTCGCCTGCAACGGTAAGGTGAGGGCAGAGACGGTAGCAGGGGAACGGCCAAGTGGAGTACGAGGAGGAGGGGTGGAGCGGGGCAGGTGACGGGGAGGGAGCAGAGGAAGTGTGAGCAGGGTAGGATGGTTCGTTTGCCCGGTACTATGGCGAGACATTGTGAAGGCACTTGAGCCTGTGTGTCGGAAGCAGCACAGAGACAGTTCCAGTTAGCGACATGTAGAAGAGCTGGCCCGAGACATCATGACGAGTGCGTGGGCTGACTTGCCCACTATGGGATATGCGGCCTATGCGGCCTGTCATGGTTGGAGCAATGGCATAGACCAGGGCAGGGCAGTGGGGCATATCAGTGGGGCGAGCAGGCAGGGGGATTGAGATTATTTGGTAGGACCATCACGAGACGAAACCTTGCCTGTACGGGCATTGCCCCTACCGACCGGTCTGACCCTGGTGCCCGGCTCGGGAGGGCCGGTGCTGAGGACGCCGTTGAACGCTGTAGGCTTCTATTGCAGCCTCCGAAGGGGCTGTGGCAGGGCCTATCTGAACCATATGCGCCTCTTCACAGTACGTAGTGCCTCAAATTGAGGAAAGTACAGGGACATGCCTGTGAAGATAGCTATCCACTGCCACCGGTACCACCACCGGTGCAAGCGCACCCTGTTATCGCGCTATGGCAGCAGTGTGGTAGGAATTGTGGAGAGTGGTCGCCTTGAACCTCGTTATGGCGAGATGGTAACGGGATATGAAACGCTTACATGGTGGAGGGAAGGGGCGGGAGTTAGTCAGGCGGTGAAACACCGAGGTTCCATTAAATGCTAAGAACGTGCTCTGGCCGTGGTGCTCATACGGTTCCAGTACATTCCTCGTCGAAAGGTAGCGGTGGGAGCGTTAGCAGGACGGCATCATCGCGGGCACAGTATGGCACCATGGCATGCACAGCGCGCGGTACCGCTGGAGTTGTAGCTGGTAGCTTGTAGTTGAAGCAGTAAATGGATAATGCATTAGGCTGGCAGCAATAAGGTTGAGCTGCGAGTGCCAACGAATGGAATCGCTAACAGCGGGAGCATGAAACTTGGTAGGGATTAGCCTTCGGCCAGTACGCTGGGTACCACTGCGGCAATCGCGACAGGCCACGGCAGACCACGACCACCGCGTCTACGCGACCCACAATGTACCACCTGCCATATCAATTGGCCAGTATTGGGGCACGCAGCGCAGCTACCTTCCCGGCCACGTTTGACCAAGCCAGTCTGGGTCCTTGTACATAGCATTTGGCGACCACGCTGAGTCTCCCGACCCGTACCATCTCGCCGGCAAATCATAGGCCATCCGGATATTAACGATCCGTTGGTTTTGAAACCTGGCACCGGGTCTCAGGGCCCTATCCGTCTTGTAACTGGGGACAAATATAGCGCTCTCCTGGTCGTCGGGCTCAGTAAAAAGCTCGGGATACAACAAGACCCCACATTCCCAGGACTGGATCCACAAGTTTTTGCGAGCTTTCGCAATCACTCCCCACGCTTGTTTTGACAGGTTGGCCGAAGTTAGCAGCACCCACCGCAGGGTTCCGTCTGGTACCGTGCGCAAATATGTCTTGATATGGGGCGCTGCCCGGTGTCTGCCAGCCTTTTGCGCCGCCCACTTTCTAAACCGGGGACGAAGATACTCCAATTGTGCGTCATTGTTACCAGTATTCCCTTTGAAGTGGATGCTACTTCCTGATTCGTAGCCGTTGAGCGATTCCCGCACTTCATCGACAGTAGGAAATACAAGTGCCATCTTCCGCACAGGCGAGGAGTCGGTTCTGTCTGGGAAAAAGTCTAGGCCGTTGAAAATCCGATCTACTCCTGTCAGGTATGTCGATTCATTGGCGCCCATTGATGCAATAGAAGACACTTGGCCATTGAGCTCGCCCTCGCCCGAGTTGTCTAGATTTGAGAGATGCTTTTGTAGTTTACAGAGCCCCCAGTTTGTGTAGTTGGAGGATGCAGTTTCATAGTTGCCTGGTACAGATGCCACCAGCTGAGCTTTAACTGAGCTGAAATCGTAAGCTTCCAGTGCCTTCGCTAATTTCGTCGTAGATGCTTGATTGTACGCGGAAACGTAGCGGATGAAATCTGCTTTAAACTCGGGTTCGGTGGCAGTGTCGGCACTCTTGAGCGGCAACCGCGGGCTCATCCATACACCATTAGTCATATTAAGCCAATCGAAAGGGATCATATTCGCAGTATGAATAACAATTTGGGCCTCAGTGCGGTTGTGGAAAAAGAGTACCATTACCTTTGAGTGGTGGGTAGAGTATGGGGTGGGCAGCCTGATCCAAGCAAAATCGATATTGCTGCCGCCCCATGGCAATTGCGCCACCTCCATCTTTGCTATTTCTTTTCCAAAGTGATCGTTGGGCTTATAGCCCATCACAAACGTCG
This sequence comes from Blastobotrys peoriensis, assembly GCA_003705735.3. NCBI lineage: Eukaryota > Fungi > Ascomycota > Dipodascomycetes > Dipodascales > Trichomonascaceae > Blastobotrys > Blastobotrys peoriensis. The sequence continues at coordinate 51,227 of PPJJ03000053.1, read as the reverse complement.
CTTTGACCGATTCGCGAGTTTTGGGGTTCACATTCGACATGACAAACCCAATTGAAATCATAAAATTGAATTGATACTGCGTTAGTATTGACGGGGCAAAGAGATCATCGCAGATCCTCCCATACTCACCATTTCATCTAAGTATTGCGATCCAATAATATCTTTTAACCTTATCGCGTCGACATTTTCTGATTCTGGGAGGTCCTTAACCTGAGTCAACCGAATCGGGGATGCCACATTCAGAGACTCATCCACCGTCTTTGACCGCTTTGAAGGCCTCGACAACCCAGACAGTTCAGAGTCTGACTCATTTGTCAAATCAATCGACTCAGCGGCAGTCAGATCAATCACCTCCTGCATCGCTAGCTCATATTCTGTAGTGATCAGTCCTAGAATCGGTCCCCGCCATTTTCCGGTAGGAGGAGGAACCGGGACGCGCGGCTGCAAAATTGCGATCGGCAAGCCAACAAGCAAAACGCCAAACCACCGCAAGTATACTACGAAAACAAGTGAACATTAGCCCTCATACTGCGGGAAGAATGGATTATATTGACGCCATTTACAAATCTTCGGAGACCCCGCTTCCGGCGGCCCTGGCGTCAGTGTCATGTGAGTATCTAGTGGTGGTTGTTGCGGCTGTGGCCGGTAATTCTAACTAGTGTTTGCATTTCTCCCAGGGTCCGGGACTCAACTTTCTCGACGCGGAACGCCTGTCATTATCAAGCCCACCCCGGCAGGAATTGTTGGATTTGGATCAGTTTTCGCACTTGGAGGTGAGTACCAGGACTGTTGAGAGTGAATTATCTAGAACTGACGTTAGGATTCATTATTTATGACGGTGACGTGACCAATGGAGCGGGATTTACTTCCGGTAAGTATGGATGGCAGTTGCGCAAGAGCATGGGCAGAAGTCTGGCGGAAAACCGATGGCTAACAGAAAGCATGGAGTGTATTGTATCTGATGGTGAACGGTAGGCAGACGCTAAAACAGCTCCGACCTGCTCCGCTGGCAATCAGCGGGTTGGTGACGTTCAATGCGTTTAACTATGGACGCAAGTTTTTCTTCCCCACAAAAGAGACCCCAACTGCTTTGGAATCTAGCTGAAAGCGGCGGCAATGAACTGGCCCTTTGACCAATCACCCCGAAGCAATTGCATGATTCCATGCCATCTATTTACTTTTTTATATTTATCGGAATTCCGCTTAATTTTGCGTCGCCACCCTGTGTCTATTGCAGGCGCCGTCGGCTTTTCTAGTTCGTATTATGTCGTTCAAATTTCATGTCTCGGTGCTCCGCGTCCCTTCGTGGTCGCTTATCGCTGATCTCTCAAAGCCCCATCGCATCACTGCGCGGAGTTTACCGAGTTTAGGCCGAGATTATCAATCAGTCACTTACACTCGGACAGCCGGAGGCAGTGAAGGTAGACATTCCAAGCGGGTATAAGAGCGTGGCGAATTGGACATTGAAAAACACTACATTGATCATGACTGGCCTTAATCTCGAGACCCACCCGTTTGTCAATGAGCTTGTGGCGACTGGAAAGTTTGACGTTTCTTTCCCCTACGCCAATGCCGAGGAAGACCGCCGAGACTATTCCTTGACGTTGGGGGTGCTGACCGGCGCGGGCCTCATCACTCCTACTCCTCTAACTCTCACAAACACTAATGAGGTACTTGAAGAGACGGGCCAGTCGGAAGTGATTTTCATTTACGAGCTAGGATCTCGAATTTGCGGACACAAGAACATCATTCATGGCGGGCTGTTGGCGACTTTGTTTGACGAAGGGCTCTGCCTTTGTGGGTTCAGACTGTTGCCTAATAAGGCCGGAGTGACAGCATCTCTCAACATTTCCTATGTGTCACCTACGCACGCAAATTCGCTGGTGATTCTGTGGGGGAAGACTACTAAAGTTGAGGGCCGAAAGGTGTGGGTAGAAGGCAAGACATTCCTGTTGCCGCGGACCCCGGAATATCAATCCCAAGAAGACTTGATTTTAACAGCCAAGGCAGAGCTATTGGCTGTGGAGCCGAAGTGGGCAGCAAAGCTCAGTGTCCGATCTTTGGATAAGCCTACCCAGCCTGCTGAGCTCACCAACGGGTCCGCTCCTAAAGGAGAAGAAGAAGCGCCTCAAGCACCCCAAGGAGTCCCCCAGGTACATGGTTAAGGAATGATGCATAAGTCTTATAATTAATTACTAATACCAGATTCTCACGTTAATACTATTCGTCTTGGTCCATATTCTGGAAATAGTCCTTTGATTGACCAAATTGTCTCCGTCCATGACTGGGCCCCGACTGCTGCTGCAATTGGCCACTGATAACTGAATCGTAACTGGGCAATTCGCCCTCTTCTTGAGTTTTGCCATTGCTAGGACCTCCACTGGACCCAGCACTGGGACCGGGTGCATGTCCCGATGGGACTTGGGGACGAGGCGGTTGTGGGCGGCCCTTTTCAGGCAATCGCGCCTCTTCCTGGGGTGTGAGTTTGTGGGGAGCTGGGGCCAGTGCTGGTGCTAGGTATGACCCCTTTTCAGAGCCATTGTTGAAATTAGGGGGCGGCCCTGGAGGTGGAGCGCTGTGATTGTTCCCGCCAGTAATTCCAGAACGAACGGTGGGCTCAAGTAGCAGCGATACCGTCTCAACTGCGAGAGAGGGCCCTCCAGAGAACCCGGCAACAATTTCCATAGAGTAATTTCGAGAAATGTTGCATGTGGAGAAGGTCGGAGGTACATAGTCCGGAATCTGGGCTTGTGCAAGTACCGACGCTATTTGGCCCTCAATAGGAACAATCCATCGGTCCTGGAAGGGTGTTGCTTGGCTCAATTCAATTGGGATATTGAGTCCCCGCTTGGTGAAGAGATCCAACCTCAGATGAGACTGATCGTTATATGACTGAGCTCTGGCGTCAGTACTGGCATACAGCAGTATCGTCAAACTGTCCAGGTAAACCCGAGAAAGTGGTAGTGAATCGGGACGCGTAGACAGCACTACATGGAATTGCAATGGCAACGGAGCAACGGGAACAATTCCAAAATCCTGGCTATGTCGGACTTCAAAGGCAAACGTCATAGTTCGGCCTCGGGGGCCGCCCCCACCATACGAATTGCCACCGGCTAGAGCACTCTGGATCGATCCCAACAGGCCACCACGCTTGCGGCCACCGACTGATGAAGACGAAGAAGCGGACCCCCCGCCACCGGCATATTGCTCGAGACCAATGGTCACGTCACGGCGAACAAACGCGACGCGACTATTGGCAGAAACAGGGCTGTAGTCCATGGGCAAAAACACAAACGGGTGTAAATCTCGAGCATTGACCTTGAACATTGAAGCCCGAACCACGGTGACTTTGAAAAAGTACTTGACCGAAGCGAGCTCGCCCAACCCTGACAACGACGGGGGCAGCGGCCCCACAATGTGGTTAGCAGCTCCGCGGGAATAGTCCAACCCAGCAGAGGCATTGTACACAATGCCAGAGATCAGGCCTTTGCCTCCGACCTGAGACTTTGAAGTTGGCCCGCACTGGCTCTTTTCTGGAACTCTAAACTCAAAATCGTACGAATACTCCCCTGCTTGCAGCGTGAACTCGTTCTGGGTAGAGCTCTTGCGGACCTCTGGAGGCGGAAATACCGTCTCTGTCTGGTAAAGGACCTTGTGGACCTCAATCGCATCTTTTTTGGAATCCTTGTTGCGCCTGTTTCTGCTTCGACGGTCATCGACGTGATCTGGGTTTGCAGGAATGGGGACAACGGTTCTGGCCACTCCTTCCATCTTCACTGTAATCGCCTTGACTGTGGCTTCATTACGCAGTGACAAATGGACGATGCCGCGAACCACGTCATTATTCGTTAACGGCCCATTACTGTGGACTGAGATTCTGACGTTTACCGATGACATGGTGGTGGTAGTTTGCAACTGTCCAGTTGACGAGCTTTTGGGCTGGGATCGGGGCGCTGATCCGTATTTTTCTTGCTAGGGGCTGAGTTGCCCCACGGCGGACCGGTCCATGCGGTTAACAGGCGGGAGAGCGGCGACAACAGAAGACAAATGACCGTTAGATATGCTTATCTGGAGTAGATTTATATAGGAGCGGTAGGGTCTGAGTCGGAGGGGATTGGGGAGGAGGCTAAAGTGCTGAGAAGATCCAGGTCTTCTGCTTGAATTGCCGCCGATATCAGCCCCAGATTACGCTGCCAATTGATCCATCCTAGCCCCTGCAGCAGTGAGTCGGCGTAGTCATCGGTCTTGCGTATCTTTTTGGACCCTGAATGCCAAGGATGGGGGCCAATGTCGTCATGGACGGTGAAGGGACTAGACGAGTTTTCAAACCACAATGAGACGAGGCCGACCTTGTCTAGTTTGCCGCGCCGGTAGCTCGAGTGGTGACTATATTTTGCCCGCGGTGGTTGTGGTTGTGGCCCGTCCACTGCCGCGTCCTCTAGAGGCTTCAGGCGAGGGAACCAGTAGTTTTTGACGGTGATTGGGTTGATGGAAAATGCTTCACAATGGACAGAGCCGTTGGCTCGCTTGGCTTGGATAAGGGCATGAAGCATTGCGTCGAGCAAATTGACCCGCGATATCCACTCAGGCACGTTGCCAAACCCTTTAGTCTGTAATCGCTGCCGCTCTATTAGCACCACGTCTATATTCTCCAGCCCCAGCGATTCGACCAGGTCAACAGCTGCTTTGGCGAACATTGGCTGGTCGTATAGCGGAGCGCCCGATTCGGATTCGTCTTGCAACGTTCGCACCGTCCATCTATTCACAGTTGGCAATTGCAATTGCGTGGGCAGGATGCCCGGCGCTCGTAATGGAGCCTCGATTTCACAGCACGCCAGATTTCGGACCCCCATATCAATCGACAGCACCCGGACGCTGGGATCCAAGTCGTGGCTCAGTGTCGCCGCAGAGACTAACGAGTCCGCCAACTCATGTTTAACCCCGGTCGACCGGAGGCCCACGTTCACGCAAAGTCGTTTCAGACCCTCGCCCTTCAACTGAGCCAACCATTTTGCACTCATCAACACGCCGACGCGTCCAATTTACTAAATGCCCCTACCCACTTGGGAATTATTTCAGTTACAAGCTAGCGGCCGATGAGGCTCGATTCTGACGCTAGTGGCGGTGGCGGTGGCCCTCACTGCGCGCTCGTGCTCACGGCCTCCCTGCTGGCTCCTCGCTGAAGTGGGTGCCAGCAGCCGTACTTTACGTCATAGCATTCCGCCAGTAGATCTCAAATCTAAATGCGATATCAACACAACCCGATCCAATATAACTGGCCTCTTGACTGTTGCTGCGGCTATTTCCACAGCATTCGACCGAATCTTTCCACCGTTTGCCACCAAGCCGCTGTTTCCGGGGCTGTCGACGCCACTGAATCCCCCTCAACCTCAGACCTGCGTCCCCAGTCACCAGTTGCCTTCCCCGGCCCCGGCCCCGACCCACCAACTGACCAGCGCGCGGCTGACGAGCCCGCAGAGGGTGCCCTCTGACCAGACTGCTCCTTTTCCGCACAAATCCAGGGTGAATCGGTGATCGTAGCGACCATAACTTTGCGGGAACGACAAGAAGGCGAACGAGTTTAGTCATTTATTTGGCAGCTTTTTTGGCAGCTTGAGGGCCACCTGTTTAGGGCGTTAGCTTCTTAAGCTTGGTATTTAAGTGTTTGTTGGCTGTTGCCCTCGACTGTTTCTAGCCGGTTCCGCGGTTTTTTCTTGTCATACTCCTGATTATGACCGCTCCTACTACCCGTCCTAAAGGCATCATCTCTTCGGAGATTACGGACCCAAAGGTGGAGTCTGAAAATGGAGTACCAATAGCTCGCCGTCCAAGCTCCGTCTCATTCTCCGAGCGGGCTCCCGGTGATTCTATCACTAACATCAACCCTCAAGGAGGGTCCGAAGTGGCTGCCAAACGAGGAGTAAAGCCATACTCCGGGCCCGCACGCGCACAGCATGCTGGCGCCGCGGGCTCCCATGGCCCTGGTATACCTGGTATACCCGGTTCTGGTGCTGTAGGCCAGTCGCCATCTCTGCCTCCTGTTTTCTCCCCGCTTGGTCCTGCTGTGTCTACCGGGTCCATTACTGGCATCCCAACCAATGGCAAAGCCACCCCTCCAACAGACGGTGCGTCTCCTGCCATTGCCATCCCAGCAGAGAGGTCTCCTGGGCCGCGATCTCCTCGCCCAGTTTCTCCTCAGGCGCCTACTGCTGACCATCCCACTACTAGCAGCGCCGCTGGTTCCGGAGGTGAAGAGAACCGGCCTTTGCATATTCTTCTGGCCGTGACCGGATCGGTAGCTACAATCAAAATCCCTCTCATCATTGGAAAACTGAGGCAAGTTTATCGGGACCAGGCTCAAATTCAACTCATTGTCACCTCTTCAGCTGAGCATTTCATGGCTGGAATGAAAATTCCCTCCGACGTCAAGGTCTGGCGTGATGATGATGAGTGGGCTTCTCGTCGCGGTGGAACAGAGTCAGTTCTCCATGTGCGATTACGAAGATGGGCCGATATCCTCTTGATCGCGCCTCTATCTGCTAACACTTTGGCAAAGATCGCCAGTGGGATTTGTAACAATCTTATCACCTCAGTCGTTCGAGCGTGGAACCCTGCAACCCCATTGTTGGTCGCGCCGGCTATGAACACTCACATGTATACTAATCCAATGACGAAGAAGCACATTCTTATGATCAAGGAGGAATGCCCTTGGATAGAAGTGCTCAAGCCGGTGGAAAAGGTCCTGGTCTGTGGTGATATCGGAATGGGAGGCATGAGGGAGTGGACAGACGTTGTAGAAACTCTTGTCAGCCGACTTGGAGGGCCACCTGATGAAGATGAAGATGGCGAAGACGACGACGATGACAATGGAAACGTCCTGAAGCCTTACGAAGATGAGGACGAAGACGACGACGACGATGATGATGATGACGATGATGATGATGATGATGACGACGATGATAACACTGGCAATGAAAATGACAGACAGGGAAGCGTTAGAAGAGCGTTATCCAATGCGTCCCGCTCTGCAGCGAATGACGGCAGTTCGAAACAGATTGCATCGGTGACCAGCGGCTCTACTGCATCCGGGCATGCTGCGACGACCAAGACTGAGTCCAGTCGTCCCGCAAAGGAGCCTCCAGTAGCGGTCAGCCTTAAGCTTGGCTCTTGAGATTAACCTGGAGTGGTATATAGTCTAACATGCATTCATTGATCATTAATACATTGCAATTTAGTAACTTCAATACGTCTCATTTATAACCATGGCAGATATCACGCGCTTGGTTCGATCACTGCGACCAAATCTCCAGTCTCTACCATGTCTCCTCGCGAGTGAACGATCTTGGTAATAGTTCCATCGATGGGCGAGTTAATCACCATCTCGGTCTTCATGGCCTCGAGAATGACGACTCCTTGGCCCTTCTTGACCTTGTCTCCAGGGACGACAATGTTCTTCCAGAACCGGCCAGAAGCGACTTCGGCGTAGAGCTTGTATCCCTTCTCGTTGTCAAGGTCAATCTCGAGTGGAGCCTGATTGGAAGACGAGGCTTCAGCCTCGACAGTAGCCATCAATCGAAGCATCTCCTCGTGGCCCTGGGCCCTGCGGTCGGTCTCGGCTCGGATGGACTGCTTGTTCTTGTCAATCCAGGCCAGGTAGCTACCGTGATCAAACACCGACTCCTCAATCTCCACCGCATATCGTCCATTCTTGCACTCCTCGGTTCGACGGTCGATCTCGTCCTCGCTGACCGGGTAGAACTCAATCTGATCGAATTGCGACAGCAGCCAAGGCTTCTCACCTGGGGTGTTGAGCACAAGACGGTCCCAGATGGGGATGGTTCGACCTACCAGTTGGTATCCACCGGGAGAGTCCATGGCGTAGATGCACATGTACATTCCTCCAATTCCCACTGTGCCATTAGGCGTGTAGGTTCGCGAGGGGTTGTACTTGGACCCAATCAGACGGTGACGAGGATCCAGCGGCACTGCGCAGGGAGCACCCAAAAACACATCTCCTCGACCCAGTACCAGGAATTTGGCTTGGAACATGATGTTTCGCACATCATTGCGGTCATCAAAGCTGTTGACCTTCTGCAGGAAGTCGACATTGTTGGGTAGCCAGGGCGCATGGGGCTTGATCGTCTCCTGGTATCGTCGGACTGCCCCCAGGGTCTTCTTATCCTCAAATGCAAGCGGGAGACGGACAATTCTCGAGGGCACTTGCCACTTGTCGACAAACTGAATAGAGGTCTCAATTTCAATCAGCTTCTCCATCAGCTCGGACTGCGAAATAACCGAATTGTCCCAATGGATGAGCACGGATCGCACTCCAGGTGACATTTCAGTGACCCCCTTGACCTTGCCAAGCACTTCCTTGGTCAGCCGATGAACTCGGTACGCCATATTGAGGTCCATCACATTTTCACCGTACTCAACCAAGATGTAGCGGTCTCCTGCCTGGCGATACACGACCTGGGGTAGGCGAATGCTCTTGTCAGCGCGATAAAGCACGGGGTTGACAGGCTTGTCGAGGCGGGAAATAGTAGTCGGAACCTTAAGCGGCGACTCACCGGAGAGATCGCTGATTAGCTTCTGCTGGACCTTTTTGAGCTCAATGGCCACGTCGAATGTCACAGGCACAAACTTGATCTTGTCACCTGGCTTGACCTGTCCAAGTTTCCACATTTCGCTCTCAATCACCACCGCAGCACACACAAATCCACCCAAACTAGGACCGTCACACGTGAGAATAACCGGCTCATCACCAGTAAAGTTGATGGCACCAATTGAGTATGGGTAGTCGTGGGCATTGGAAGGATGCAAGCCGGCCTCTCCCCCGTCAGTTCGAGCCCATCGTGGCTTGGGGCCGCCGTAGAGTCGGACACCGAGTCGGTTGGAGTTGTAGTGCACCTTCCATTCCGACGCCAAGAACTCGTCGACACTGCCCTCAGCGAAGAAGTCTGGTGATCCGTGGGGACCGCAAGTAACAGCAATCTCCCATACGGACGATCCAGACTCGAGCTTCGGCACAATTGACTTTGAAGCAGCAGTGGGTTCGGACACTGGTGCAGGCAAGTCGTTGAAGATCTCACCGGGGCGGCCAATAAAAAGCACATCACCAATCTTCAGACTTCGGCCATTGTGTCCACCCACGTTGCCTAAAGCAAACGTCGATCGCGACCCAAGATACTCTGGGACATCAATTCCGCCTCGAATCGCAAGATAAGAGCGGCAACCAGAAGTTAGCTTGCCAATTTCCAGTCGCTGGCCGGCCCTGACCTGAATAGGCTCCCAGAACTTGACTGGCTCATCGTCCAATGTGGCGGCGGACTCTCCTCCAGTAAGAGCAATAACTGCCTCGTAGTGGAAGACGATGCTAGGGCCCGTTAGGGTACATTCAAGACCAGTAGTGGACGGGTCGTTTCCAACAATCTTGTTCCCGACTCTGAACGAATAGTCGTCCATGGGACCCGAGGGAGGCACTCCAATGTGCCAAAGGCCAGTACGACCGGGGTAGTCTTGTACAGTGGTGCTTCCACCTCCAGCAACAATCTCAATTGCATGAGGGGCGTACTTGTACGAATTCAGGAGCTGAGTGGACACCTTACCCGTACGGAAGTACTCGGAGCTGGCAATTGACCGCAAATAGTCTACGTTTGATACAATACCGCTCACTTGGGTACGATGAAGGGCTCGAATGAGCTTCTCCAGCGCCTCGTTTCGGTCCTTTCCATGAACGATGATCTTTGCAATGGTCGGGTCGTACTCAGCAGACACAACGGTGCCCTTCTTGACCCAGGTATCGACTCTAGCATCCTCCGGGAAAACGAGCTCGGTGATTTGGCCCGGAGAAGGAGCGAAACCCTTTGCAGGGTTCTCTGCGTAAAGACGAGCCTCCATGGATGCACCCTTGGGCTCGATCACTATGTCCGCAAAGTTCGGTGCTCGATCGGCAGCAACGTACAACATCCACTCGACCAAGTCGAGGCCAGTGACCGATTCAGTAATTGGATGCTCCACCTGGAGACGAGCATTAACCTCGAGGAAATAGAAGTCGTCTCGAGCTTCGTCGTAAATAAACTCGACGGTTCCAGCACACTTGTAGTTCATTGATTTGACCAAATTCTCAGCAGCCTTCTTGATACGCACTCGAGTGGCCTCAGGGAAGTTTGGCGCAGGAGTCTCCTCAATGATCTTCTGGTTTCGTCGCTGCAGCGAGCAGTCTCGCTCTCCAAGGGAGATTCCATTACCCTTGCCGTCACCAAATACTTGCACCTCAACGTGACGAGCATTGTCGACGTAGCGCTCCAAGAACACTCCTGAATCGTTGAAAAATGCCATACCCTGGTGCTTGACCTGCTCAAACGCCTCAGTCAGTTCACTTGAGCTATTGACTCGCTGCAGACCAATACCACCGCCTCCAGCAGTCGATTTGACCATGAGGGGGTACTCGAGCTTGTCGGCAATCTTGTGGGCCTCCTCGACAGTATCAACGAGCCCTGAACCGGGAACCAGTGGCACGCCAGCCTTCTCGGCAATTTCTCGAGCAGAGTGCTTCAACCCGAGCTTTCGAATCGAGTCGGCCGATGGGCCAACAAACACCAACCCTTCTTCATCACAAGCTTGAGCAAAGTCAGCATTCTCCGACAAGAATCCATATCCAGGGATAATTGCCTGCGAACCAGTTAGTCGTGCAGCATTGATAATCTTGCGCACCGACAAGTAGGTCTCAGCAGAGGTAGAACCTCGAAGGGGGACCGAGTCGTCAGCGTCCTTCACATGCTGCGCGTAGCGGTCTGGTTCAGAAAACACTGCGACGGATCGGATGCCCAATCGTTTGAGAGTGCGGATAATTCGGACTGCAATCTCTCCTCGGTTAGCCACCAACACGGTGTTAAACGGCCGGGCCTTGGAGGTATCCGAAATGTAGTTTCTCCAGCCACCATACATGGTAATGTCATTAGTATCCGTATGGTCAATGTATCCAGTCTCCTCACAAATGAATCCCTTCACCCACGACCCGTCAACAAGCTCGACGTTTCCAATTCCTAGAGGGTGTGGGACCATGGAGATGAACTTTCCAAAGTTCTCAGTGGGTACGTTCCAGATCTCGCACGCAATCTCTTCCCCATGCTTTGCAACTCGTCGGAGACCAGGCTTCTTGGGGACCGAATTGGGAAGCGCATACAATCTGTAGCAGTCCGATGTCGTAGTCTTCTTCACTAGGGTCGCGTCGACCTTCTGCAACTGCCAATTAAGTGCCATTCCAGACAAATGACCGCCTACAACTGCTAGAGGGATGCTAGGAGGCTCTGAATCAGGAATCTCAGGGTTGAGGACGTCAGTATCGTCCGCCAAGCGACCAGTATTTCCCATCAATCGATCCTTCTCAGAGTTCAAGAACCGCTGGGCCAAGTCTAATAGAGCATAGTCCTTGAACTTGCCCGAAATGAGCGTGATACCGTTAGGAAGGCCATCTTCACGGAAGCCGGAAGGAATTGCCAATGCACTCATATCTCCCAGGTTCACAAAGTTGGTGTATGTCCCCTGGCGGGAGTTTGCGAGAATAGGCTCCGCAGCAATGTCATCAAAAGTCGGGTTCAAAGGACAAGTTGGTACCACCAACCCATCATATTGGGAGAATTCCTTCTCAATGGTCTTGAGCATATCCTTTCTAATGTACTCGTAATCGAAGTAGTCTGCGGCAGTGAAATTCTCCGCCTTTTGGACCACAGCCCGCACAATTGGGTCCAGTTCATCTGGGCGTTCGGTCATGAATTCTCGGATCGCCGAGTATCGTTCAGCAACCCAAGGTCCCTCGTACAGGATCTTGGCAAGGTCGTACAAGATTGAAAAGTCAGTAGGGACTACCTCAACCCCGAGGGCTTTGAATCGAGCGAGGGACGCCTCAAACAGCTTTTGGTTCTGGACGTCACCGTAGAATTCTGGCTCAATGGGCACTGCCAGTACCGGTCGCTTACCAAAGGTCGTAATTGGTCGCGAGGGCATAGGACGGGCGTACCCATAATCAGCGTCGTACTTTGCGGCAATTGAGAATACCAACTGGGCATCTCGAAGGTTCAATGCAAAAATAGAGATGCAGTCCAGTGACTTGCAAGCAGGGACCACACCGTTGGCACTGAACACCCCTACTGTGGGCTTGAGTCCGACCAAGTTGTTTAATGCAGCTGGAACTCGACCTGAACCCGCGGTGTCCGTTCCCAAAGAGAATGGGCACAATCCTCGAGATACTACCGAGGCGGACCCAGAGCTGGAACCTCCGGACACATGCTTGTCAGAGAATGCGGATGAGGGCTTGCCATAAGGGGATCGAGTACCCACCAGTCCAGTAGCGAACTGGTCCAAGTTAGTCTTTCCCACTACAATTGCACCAGCCCTCTTTAGCAGCGACACTAGAAACGCATCCTTCTCGGCAATGTACTTGAATCCTGGGCATGCGGCAGTTGTAGGGAAACCTTCGACGTCGATATTGTCCTTGACTGCGAACGGAACTCCGTACAACGGCAAATTCTAGTTAGATCAACGCCAGATCAAGCAGCCTAATTTTACTTACCTTATCGTCAGACGGAAGAGCGTCCCACTGATTTTTCAGTAATTCGCGCGAAGCAATTGAGATCCATGCGGGATCCTTATCGTCGAATCCGCGAACTAGTTCGAGCAAAGTTTCAAATCCGGCACTATGGTCCAGAGTTCGCTGGTACGAAGCCCATTGCTCAATTGTCCATCCCTGAATAGCCAAAGAATCGGCCGTCATGGTTGGTATATTACTACAAGGTGACTAGGGCAGTACAAATATCGTCTTATCGGAATCGGAATCGAAATCGAAATTGAAGTTACCGCGGGCAAATCCACCCCTCTTCAGATCAAACCTACCGTAGGCGCAGGAATCTCAATACTGGGTATGTCTACTAATAAGTACTATCTGATATCACCGCCTACGCGACCCAACCCCGCTCAATGCACTCGCAACTCCGTTCTTGAGCGTGTTGAGGGCGATCAGTCCAGCCCGCCGAGCGCTCAAACTCCAACTGCCTCAGTTTCCCGCCCATTTGGCCCAGTTCCTCCTAGCATTTGAGATAGCGTCTCAAGTTTGGCCAATCATAAATCGCCGATAACGGAACAACCCGTCTCAATTTTATGGTCTCAATCGCCCTCTCGCTTATCTTAGATCAACTTGTATGGTGCTGAGCCGTTATCTTAGCTGCCGTACAAATATTATTGGCTGGGAGCAGCCCGGAGCATTCAAAAGCCGATCTGTTCCGACTAGTGTGAGATTATGCGGGCATATCCGAAGCCAGTGACGGCTGGTACGATTAGCTGGGGCTGAGGGAGGTTGGCGGCAGCTAGAGGCCGGGGTGGGTGAGAGAGGACCATTCACAAGGCACTGGGATCGCTTAGCAACCAAATGTCGGGTAAACCCGACCACCAGTTGCTCCCCCCACCTATCCTGTCCCAGTGGGCACGCCGACATGGCCGAGCCACCGATTCTCGGCCCGGTCACAGGATGGCCGGCCACAACATCCTCGAATCGAATCCAAAGAGCGAATAACGGCTCTCGTATTCCGGGGTCGGATTCCGACTCAACATTGTATCTGTCAGTGATGAGGCGGCCGCATACGTCATGTCGCTAGACGAGCAATAGGCGAAGAACTGATGCAGCAGTTGAACAGGGATCAGTGCCAATGGCAGAGTACTAAGTACCTGGGCGTCTTCGACGACCGCCTCCAGCTGCCGCCGCGATCTTATCTCTCTCTCTCTATCTGCACCCAGCTGCTATCACCAGTCGTCGTTCTCGATGTCTTCTAGCCGCACTAAGCTGGGGTAGTTTGGGCTTGTGGAGGGTCGGATATTCTGCTAGGATACCCCACGTTGGCCGCTAACTTTTTCGACACCATCACCATGGGCCATTGTGCGACACGCAAAGGCGCTAATATTATGGTACAATAAATATTGTACTTCAATTTCACTAGTCATCATCGAGCCAAGCATCCTAGTTTCACTTTGGTTTCACCTCTTCTGGGTCCTCGTTGGAACGGCGGTACTTACCCAATAACGGGTTCCCCAGAAAACCAGCCTGAGACACCGTCTTACTGCCCTCGAGAGTACAGACTGGATATAATATCGTAATGTACCCTGAATCAGATGAAGACCGTTGGGTGGAGTGCGACACTCCCTCAAGCACTGACAGCGAGTTCGAATTCCAGTCCGATCAACCTGAGCAAAATGACTACTCTGGACTCTCCGACCAGTTCCTTGAAGGAATCAAACTGTCACAGGAGTTTATCGACTTCATCCATGACCACCCGACTGTGTTTCATGCTGTGGACTACTTTGCCAACTTACTCAAATCTAATGGCTACGAGTACCTTCCCGAGCGAAGTGAATGGAAAGGTAAAATCCAATACGGTGGCAAATACTTCACTACTCGTAATGGGTCGGCATTGATTGCTTTCAAAGTTGGCTCAAGTTGGAAATTTGGGCAGGGCCTAGGCATTGTAGGATGCCACGTTGATGCAAATTCTCTCAAGCTGAAGCCAGTGTCGAAAAAGAGCTCTGTGGATGGATTTCGCCAGCTTGGTGCCGCCTTCTACGGTGGCCCTAATACTGATACCTGGTGGGATCGAGACTTGGGGCTAGGGGGCAGAGCAATAGTACGAGCCACAGACAAAGATGGCAAGAAAAAGGTCACCTCAAAGCTTGTGAATTTTGAGCACCCCATTGCTCGAATCCCCAGTCTCGCCATGCACTTTGGTGCTGCTGCCAGAGGGCCCTTCAACTCCGAGACTCAAATGACACCGGTTGTCGGATTGACCCAAGACTCTGAAGCGCCTCAACCACACGGTGATGAATCTGACTCCCCAATTATCAACAAGCACGACCTGGCATTATTACGAAAGATTTCCCGCAGAATCAGTGTGCCTCTAAAGGACATTCTCCAGTTGGAGCTTGAGCTATTTGACTTCCAAAAGGGCGCAATCGGTGGCCTGGACCAAGAATTCGTATTCTGCCCTCGCCTCGATGATAAACTGTGCAGTTTTGCAGCAATCAAGGGACTCCTTCAAAGTGGAGACGCTGGTGATGCGGTGAACATCGTGGCCTTATTTGATGACGAGGAAGTTGGAAGCCTGCTGCGACAGGGTGCACGAGGGGGGTTACTAGAAGCTGTCGTTGATAGACTGTTCGCTAAGTCAGATGAAGAGCAAAAGCGATTGTCCTATGCGAATTCGTTCCTCATTTCCTCTGACGTGACCCATGCCGTCAACCCCAATTTCTCAGACGTCTACCTGGAGAACCACAAGCCCAAGCTCAACACTGGCTTAGCTATCAAGCTAGACCCGAATGCACATACTACTTCGGACGGAGTTTCCACCGCACTGATCGAGCAGCTGGCTAAGGTGTCGGGTAATGAGCTTCAATATTTCCATATCCGCAACGATAGTCGATCAGGAGGGACAATTGGGCCCGCGCTGTCTTCTGCCACTGGAATCCGAGCCGTGGATGCCGGGATCCCTCAATTATCAATGCATTCAGTTCGCGCCACCACTGGATCACAGGATTTGTCTCTTGGAATAAAGCTGTTCAGCTCATTTTTCGACAAATGGACACAGGTGGATCGCGATTTCAAGCGGGGGGGGATCTGTGAACCACGCAACAGACGGTTGTCAAAGAATTGACATCTGCAAATGTACTGACTTTCCAATAGATGCGAATTAAATTATGTCTAGACCGCTATTATTACTCTACTTTTTTGCCGCCATTGCTGCTAGCGTTGTTGCCGCCTCCATACTTGAGTCTCCACTCCTCAATCTTAGACTCCTCAATCCGCTTGAACAAATACTTGGCCTTACCAATATTGTGGCCAGCTAGCAAACTCAAGTCAAACTTGTCAGGAATAGCCCGAGCAGGGGCATTAAGCTGCTCCAGAATGCCTTCAGAAGTCTCAGGAATGAATGGGGTCAACACGGCAGATAGAATATAAATCAAGTTGAGACCAACACCAACCACTGCATCAGAGCTGTCGGGCGACTCTTCAAACAAGCTGTTGTCCAGCTTGTTGTCCTGCAAAAACTGGTTTCCTCGAGCAGAAATTTGCATAGCCAGATCCAGACCCTGTCGCAAATGAACCGCCTCCATAGTCTCAACGTAGCTTCCAATAAGCTCGTTAATCTCCTTTTCAAATAGCTCATACTTGGCTCCAAGGGCAGTCGGCTTGAAGTCAGGGATGACTCCGTTGTACTTGGCAATAACGAACTTAACCAATCGATTAACAAAGTTTCCGAGGTTGGCCAACAACTCGCTGTTGTTGCGCGTGACAAAGTCCTTCCACGAAAATTGCGAATCAGACGACTCAGGACGCGATGAAATGAGGTAGTACCGCCATACCGATGGCGAGAGGCCGATATCCTGGGCAGTGTTGCCGAAAACACCCAAATTTCGAGATTTTGAGAACTTTCCGCCTTCGTACTGGAGGTACTCAGTGGTACTCAGATGATGCAGCATCGTCCAGCTGTCCTTAGTAGCAATCTGAGTTCCTGGGAAAACAACAGTATGGAAGGGCACATTGTCCTTGCCCATAAACTGATACAGCTTAACATCCTTCGGGTTCTTCCACCACTTTTCCCATTGCTTAGTGTAACCAGCGGTGATACTGACGTATCCAATGCAAGCATCAAACCACACGTAAAACACCTTGTCCTTAAATTCCTCCAAAGGCACTGGCACACCCCATTTGAGGTCTCGGGTGATTGCTCGGGGACGGAGACCCTCCTTGAGCCAATTATCAGTGATTACACGTCCGTTCTTAGACCAGCCACCGTCAACCTCGGACTTGTGTGCCCAAGTGCCAATGTCGTTTTGCAATTTGTCGAGGCGCAAAAAGATGTGCTTCGTCTCGCGCTTTTCGGGGTCCGAACCATCAATCTTGCACTTGGGGTTAATAAGCTCAAAGGGGTTGAGCAGAGTGCCGCAGTTATCGCACTGGTCACCTCGAGCGTCGGCATATCCACACTTGGGGCATTCACCCTCTACGAATCGGTCGGCCAAAAACCCTTGATGCTTGGTGCAGTAGAGCTGGTCGCTAACCTGAACCTCAGTAAAGTCGTTATTGTACACTTGGAGGAAGATTTCCTGGGTGATTTTGGTCTGCTCAGGCGCGGAAGTACGGCCAAAGTAATCAAATCCTAGCTGGAACCAGTCGTAAACGCCCTTGTGAATGTGATGGAACTTTGTGCACAAGTCATAGGGTGAGACCCCTTCCTCTAGGGCCTTGGTCTCAGTAGCAGTTCCATATTCATCAGTACCACAGATGAACAAAGTGTTGTAGTTTCTAGCCTTCGCGTATCGGGAAAACACATCCGCAGACAGTACACTACCAATAATGTTTCCAAGATGAGGAACATTGTTAACGTAGGGCAGCGCTGAAGTAATGAGGACATTGCGCTTCCCCTCCTTCGGTAGAATCTCAGCGTCCGGCTTGTCACGCGAGACAGATGGATCTACCTTGACAGCACCAGTTCGTTCCGGCTTGGGTCTAGAGGAGACTGCACCAGCGGCAGCACCAGCGGCTGCACCAGCGGACGCAGCAGATGAAACGGATCGAGAGGGTCCGCCCTTGGGAATGGCGGCTTGGTCCTGATAAGAGGCAACCGCTTTTAGCTGCTGTTGAATGCGAGCATTCCCAGAGAGCTTTTGGTACCACAGTGCGATCTGAAGGTCCTGAGAAAGGGCGGCTTTTCCGAGGAAAGTGACTAGTCCATGTAAAGCAGAGAACAAGATAATGCTTGCGGGCGAAATATCACCCTTGGGAAGCTTCTTTGTGAGAGGAGTGGCAATAGCTTCCCCGATCTTGACGCCGGTCTTCACAGTGTGGTGCAACAGGGTCTCTTCGAGCGCAATGAGCTCGTTATCGGCAGTAGTCAGCTCGGCCTTTGATAAATATCGTACAATAGCATTGGGCTCGATCAATTCCAGCTCTGGCGAGAGCTTGAGGGCCAATGCATCGTCAGCCTGAATAGGGGTTGAAGGTGCGTACAGGCCAACGGCCAACACCACCTTAGTAGCCTGAGCCAGCGCCAATGGCGACGCGGCAGTCGGGACTGTAAGTACCGGGAACTTTGGAGCCATCAAGAAACGAATACAAGCTGGTATCCCAATAAAAAGTACTCTCTAGAGTCTGATGGGTTGAGGCTTCTAATCCACAAATGTCGCACCTCAATAGGCCGATGACTGAATTTTTCAAGACTGAGCGGCTGAAATGATTTGTGCGGCTGGTTTCAGTGTGGCCTTCTGATGTGGGGTGGGGTACTTAGAGTAAGTATGATCTCGAACTGGTTGAGATGAGGCGATATCTCAGGGGTGGCAGACCACCTCCGGGTTGGGACGTTGACTGGGTATAAAAAATAGGGAAATAATGCGGTCACAATGGCATTGTCAGCAATTGAGTACCAGGCGTGCTAACTCCGGCCCTGGTCCGACCTGACTGCAAGTAGTCAGCTCCCCCTGGGCGTGCTTAGAGCCGACAAGCGGCGAGGCCGTCCTTTGGTATGCCATCGGAGCAGCTGCTGGTGGCCCGCTTCAACCCCAGCTATTACGATCAGCTTGCTATATGTCAAGTACTGTCCATAATTCAGGGCTGAGGCGTAATTAGCAATCCACTGTTCCCCTCCGCTTCTACTCTGCTAACTCACCCGCCTTATGTGTGGGGACCGATACCCGAAACCTTAATATTCGGGGCGCCCGAACCAGGACTCGGGACTCCCATACAGTGAAGGTGGCGAGGCAGAGGTCGTGTCAGTCAACCAATCGCCCGGCACGGTGTAGTTAAATCTCCGCACCATCACGCATTGGTAGTGGTAGTTCTAGAATGCACCATACACCGTAGTGCCTGCACGCTCCGTCGTTCGCTCTTTCTTTCTGTCGGCTCGCAACCGATGCCTGTCACCTTCACATGCTCCCCACAGAACCTATCTCTCCCCACACCGAATCCCCCCAACCAAAATTTAATAGCGGGCACGCGAGGGCCGCGAAATGGGCTAAGCCGTGCTGATCTCTAGTGAGAAATTAGCGGGGAAAGGCAAGGGTGGGAGCATAGCAACTGGTCTATTCAGTGTCCGAGGTGGTACCAAATCACGGGGCGGAGAGGTTATAAGGCAGCCAGTATCGGAGGGGTAGTAAAAGCACTATAACACACTATTCTAAGCTGCTGGAACCAATTGAATCTTTTGAAATCTCTCGGCATTTGACCCCGGAGTTTCAGTGGTCTAGGGCGCCAATCGAATCGACATTGCAGGTCGGCATCGTTGGGGAGAGCGGCCGAAGCACCACCGAAAAGGAGTCCCCTTTCCACTGTTTCGGCACTTTAGATCAAGGTCTGTTTTTCTGCTCCGAGTTCCAACTGTCCCGACGAACGCTACTGCGTAGGTGTGCTGGGTCTGACAATGGGTGGAAACGATACCACCGATGTGAACATTCTGACTCAAGAAGAGGAGGAGGATACTCGAAACTTGGTGGGCGAGTTCACCCGTTTCCGAGAAAGGCCCGTCGACTTTCTCAAGAACATCTCCGCACATCTCCAAGGGTCGTCTTGGAGGGCGTACGACAAATATATTGGCCACAAACTGTACACTCCACAAATTAAGGATGATACTTTTGACGAGGCCATCGCCCGCCCAGTAATTAGGGAGACAGTGAAGAAACTAACCGCATTGACGCTCGAGCGGGAGGCAAAGTATGGCATTCCTTCCGAGACCCGGGACCAGCGACGGGCTCAAGTCGATGAGCAGCTATCGGCAATTGCAGCTGAAATGTTGGAAAACATGATGTGCCTGTTCCAACGAAAGTACATGCTAAGGTTTATGTATTATGTTGTTGCACAAATGTTCTCCCGCACATACCATCAAGGTGTCCATGTTGATGCGGGGGAGATCGCAATGCTCAAGGCCAAGGCGAAGGAGCTCGAATCGAAGCGCCAGAGTATGGTCTTCCTGCCATGTCACAAGTCTCACATCGACTACATTGCCCTGCAGTTGCTATGCTTTCGAATGGGTATTTCACTGCCGGTAGTTGTGGCAGGTGACAACCTCAATTTCGCAGTTGTGGGACCGATGCTTCGAGAAGTCGGTGCAATGTACATTCGACGGTCGTTCGGTGATGACCAGCTGTATCAGGCGGTCGCTCAGGCATACATTGAGACTCTGCTTAGGAATGGCTACAATTTTGAATGCTTTGTCGAGGGCACCCGATCCCGTACTGGAAAGTTGCTGCCACCCAAGTTTGGTATTCTAAAGTACATTTTGGATGCATTGTTGAGCGGGGCAGTCGAAGACACTTGGATTGTCCCCGTTTCGACTCAATATGATAAGGTAGTCGAGGCAGAGAGCTATGCTACCGAATTGTTGGGCAAGGAAAAGGTAAAAGAATCATTCTCGGGTTTTGTTGACGCATCGAAGATTCTGTCACTACGGATGGGGCGAATTGACATTCGGTTCAGTAAGCCATGGTCTCTGAAACAGTACATCTTGGACTATGTCAACATTGAATCGACAAAATCTTTGGTCACCTCCTTACCTCTGCGGGATCCTACACTTCTCCCATTGGATAAACAGACTCACCTGCTCCGAGCATTGGGATACCAGGTTCTGGCTGATATTAACCGAGTTTCGTTGGTTATGCCGACTTCACTAATTGGCGCCGTTTTGCTCACCACAAGCTCGGGACGGGGCATTTCTTTTGACAGTCTGTCTCGTCGAGTGCGATGGCTCATTGAGAAAATCCGCCAGGCAGGGGGGCGAGTGGGAACATTGCCTTTGAACGACAAGGAATTGAGCAAAAAGTCATTGGAGGCCCTGGTAGATAATGGGCTCAAGGTTCTTGGCTCTGATTTGGTTGGAATCGAAGAGAAGGGATTGATCGAAACAACTTACCATGCTAAGGACACATTCAAGCTTTCGTATTATCGAAACCAGGTCATTCATCTGTTTGTCTCGGAATCGATTGTGACGGTGGCTCTCTATGTCTCAATCAAGCGAGGCAATGGCCATTCCAAGATCAAAAGATCCGAAGTCCTGAAGGAAGTCGGATTCCTTTCGACTTTGCTCTCTGGAGAGTTTGTGTATGGCCCTCAGGGACTCGAGGTCAACTTTAACCGCACCTTGGAGCGACTTCGTCAGCAAGGAATTCTGGAATACGGTGCTGATGACGACAGTTTGATTGTAGAGCTGTCGTCGGCTGATTTAGGATCGGGCTACGAAAACTTTGACTTTTACTGCTACTTGCTATGGCCGTTCATCGATGGCTTCTGGTTGACGTCATTGGCTCTATTTATGCTTGTGCCTACATTGGCCGAGAGAGAGAAGTATGGTGAAGGAGACAAGAGCTCTGCAGTGGTGTGGGTTTCAGAGAAGGAGTTCCTCAACACTGCCCAGGCGCTTGGAAAGACACTATACCACCAGGGTCAACTGACCTACTACGAATCGGTAAACAAGGAATTGCTCAAGTCATCACTTAACCAATTCCAGCAGGAGGGGATCACTGTTCGCAAGTTCTCCAAGGATGGCAAGGTGCCCCCTCAGATTGCGCTTAAATCATCGTGGGTATCTAGCCGGATCAAGGAAGCTAATGATACGGGTATGTTTGAGAAGGACGACATTGTTCCATCGGGCATTCTTTATGAATTGTCTCAGCATATTTCCGAGGCCAGACACAAGACCCTTCGTCACCATGATATGTCTGTGATCCGGCAGTCACCAGACAAGAAGCTGCTTCGACTTTGCACTCAGTTAGGCCAATCTCTCAAGACGCGACGGGTGCTGACGGTCGAAGAGACCAAGCAGCAGACTGATTTTGTACTACTTTCTCGTCCTAACAAGAGGGTTGCCCAAGAGCTTGCAGTTGCATCGAAGCTCTAGGTCCCGTGTATTAATTGATTGTTTAATTAACATTAGTTCATTTTACTATGGGGAGGGAGGATCGTCAATAAATACTGGCGGAAGCCGACATTTCAAAAAGAAGTCTGTGATTCTTGTCGTTGTTTAGCAATTAATCAGCGGAGGGTGACCTTAAAAAATCGCATCCATGGCGCAGCAGAAACATAGCGCTGCTAAGCAAGAAAGACAGCACGTTTCGCCGCCGCCCATACCTCGACGCTGCTGCTCAACATAGACAGGTTGTTGGTTTCCATAGTATCCTCCAGCTCCGCCATATCCCATGCCCATCCCTGGGTTCATTCCCACTCCAGGACCCATTCCCGGTCCCATTCCCGGACCCATGCCAGGCGCCATGCCAGGGCCCATCCCGGGCCCCATCCCGGGCCCCATCCCCGGGCCCATACCTAGCGGAGGGACGCCACCAACAGGGCCACCCATCATCCCTGGTTCATATCCAGGTTGAGGGTAGTATCCGGCCCCCATCGGTTCAGCATATGTAGGAGGGTACTTTGACATTGATCTAAGTTCGATTTGGTAGCGGGCCTACAGTGCCCAGGATTTGCGATGAGATGAGAGGGCGATACGAGGCACCCGACACTGGCCAGGGGTTTGCGCGCTCAGTAGACGGTAGTTGTTGGATTTGTAGGCGCAGCACTAGAGCCTGTCTGTCAAATCAAATGTGGTCGGATCTTGTCGCAGGTAGTTAAAAGTTCGGGGGATCTCGAGTTATCAGCTCCCACCCGCAGTCCCCTCCCCCCCCAGCCCGTTTCAGATCGATACCAGCAGCAGTGGCTGGCGCACGGTGGCCGAGCGGCTGAAGCAACTGAAGAAAGCTTGAGACTTATTTTTTCTGGCCCAAGCCTGCCGGGCCGCGTCAGCGAATTATCTGCCTGCCAACCCCCAAGCAGCCGTCACTTGATCAAGACCAATCGAGGTATTCGCGCTGCTTAATTAGCCACGTCCAGGGAGGCGGCGACGGCTGGGTAGGCTTAGGGGCTCCATAGCCAGTCAGTACCAGCGAGGACAGCTCCTCAATGAGCCGGCAATCCAACGATCGATCTCCGGATGCGGACTCGGGTTGCTCAGGAGCAGCTGGAGGAGGCTGGGTCCAGGTCGGCGATGCGGTAGGGGCCGGTGTCCCGGGCACTGGCACTGCCTGGGTCTGGGTCGGGGTTTGAGTCGCGCAGGACTTCATAGCCCCTACCCGCAATGGAGGCGGAGATGATAGAAGCGGTTGATCATGAGACCGTAGCGAAGATATCGGCGAAGATATCGGCAGCGGCTTTTGGCGGGCTAGAGCTTGGCGGGAATCGGCCAGTTCTTCCTCGGTTTGGGCCAGCAATTGCTCGTGGTTGCGGACGGTGGCCTCGAGAGAAGAAATAGTTACGTTTGCAGCTTCAAGCTGTCGCGAGACCCCGGTAGCCTGAACCGACGCATTATGAGTCGAATCCATCTCTTGTAGCCGCTTCTGCTGATCATGCAGGAGTAGCTGGCGCACCTCTTGGCTCAACCGTTTGTTTTGTTCGGCGATAAGGTTGAATTGTTCCCGTTCTTTGAGAAGCTTTGCCAATTCCTTTTCCAGCTGGATTTCTCGGGACCCGGCGGCGTTGGCGGTGTCACTAGAGCCGTTGCCATTTTCGCTGTCGTTGTAGTCTAATAGCTTTGAGTACTGGTTATCGTCATCCTGTGATGACAGGGTGGGGTCCAACGATAAGATAATGTCTTTGAGTACCAATTGAACTCGAGAGGGCATGGCGCGAATGCGGGCGATATGGCGGTGACGGTTGGGCTCAGAGACGATTGCAATAAGCAACGCCAGCGAAAGCAACTTCACTACTTCGACTCTGTCGCCTTTTGCAGAAACCAGTGACAGGTTGGGCAGATCGCCGGGTGAAATATCAGTACCCACCGACTCCACATAGAGCGTACGCATTGCATCGACTACGGCCTTGAGTAAGCTGAAGTTACGGTGGGAGGCTGCATTGAGGCTGTTGTTTGAAACTGCTGAAGTGGACCGTTGGACTTTTGTAGCGGCCTGTTCAAAGAATGGGTCAATTTGGTACAGCAGCTGCCACAACTCCTTAGGACGGGATACCCTGTGCAGTAGATCTGCGGTGGACTGCGTCTTGTCCAGCCCCAGGGCAGCAAGGTCGAACCCCTTGATCCATTCGACTATTGCATTCTCCTGGGCGTTGAAGTCCATTGTAAGCTGAAAGTCTAAACCAACTCTAGTTCTCACCACTTCATCGCTGCACGCAACCACGAGCCAAAAAAAACTTTAATCAACCCTCCCCCCCCCGTCGACCTCAGTTCAATCTACCCCTTGCGGCGATAACTGTACTGTAGTAGCCGTTTAAGCTGCACATGGATGTGAAATGGACTCAGGCGGGTCAGGGGCAACGTACCTCAATTGGAGAGAGCGCGGGGTTACCAGATCATCGTAATATCTATCTCGCAACAGTGTTCAAGGTACAACCGTGAATAAACTATTTCACACCAGTTGAGTGCTCTTGGCTCGGCTGCATCACTGATGGATCCGATATACCAAGAATAGAAAAAGCCGCCAGAGCGATGAGGTCATTGTTTCAAATGCCGTGCTAGCAAGTGAACAGGAGGCGCAGTGCGACTGAGGGCTCTGCCAGATGACTGAAGCGACTAAAGCCTGGCGAAGCACCTCTCACGCGGATCTCTCACAGTCGCGCGGTGTCGCATAGAGAGTCCCTGGTATCACCGCACCACAGGTACTGTCAATCTTCATTTGGAAGATCTGTTGAGCAATATCCTATCGCGCTGATCACGGTGCGTCGGTGGATCAGACTGGTAAAATTGGGAGGGTGAATGAACCCGCAAGGAACCCAGCTGCACCCGCCAAGTGCTAAAAAAAACCGGAGAGAAATCGAAAGATTAGCTAGTGGAAGGCTACGATTGAGGATGGAATTAATAATGCAAACCGCCAAGGACTCACCCCGCAATTGACAATTGGTATCACCGCACTACTGTGAGGAGCAGTTGAACAATCAAGGTCGCAGTGACGCCGCGGTGCTCTCTCCCCTACTTTTCTAGGGTCTTTGCCGCAATTGAACTCCTCCAAGGTTGAGGCTAGGTTTCTGGGGAAGATTCGCGACGTGGACCCTGTCCGCCCTGCCTGAGCTCCTACTCCTACCTCCCTCACATGCTGACACAGCACCTCATACCACCAGTGATCGTCCTGCATCGTGCCGTGGCCCACCGTACATTCCTCGACAGATTCAACGGAGATGGAATATGGTATCGGGAGTAACTAACAGCCAACCAATCGGACGTCGCTCGCCAATGCACACCATCTCCCAGAGCACCTCCAAGGCAACCCAACAACTAGTATAATTCACCTTTTCACCTTGTAAAAACTTCTATACACCGACTCTCGTAAGTAGTCTCTCCACAACCGTTGTTATCAATTGGCATCCGCTATCAGCCTCAATTTGTGCTTGCGAGGGCCGCCCTTATGGCAGTCGGGCCCCGGATTGCCGATTGTGTCTTACCAGCAGCGCAGGTTTGAGGGGAAAGGCTTCCCCTTGTGCTGCGCCCCGCTGCGGATATCCACCCACTAAGACTAAGCAGCTAAGCAGCGCATCGGAGCGGACGTCAAAGTACGCAGGTAGGCTGAATGTTACGCTAGCCGTAGGGGGCATTTTTATCACTTGGGGCGTAGGAATACCAGACATGATTGGGCTGAGGAGCGCGTGTATATTATGACGGAATCAGAAGCATAGCCCAAAAGTGGTAGTAGGTGAGGACAGGAAGAAGCAAAAAAAAAAAAGGACAGTGACCCAAACAGGAAAAACCGATTAGGAGTCTTTTAAAAGAGACCGTTATACCCCAGACTGCGGTGGCTTTCTATACCAGTCGAGGTTGTTTCAAAGTCGACTTTTTGGAGCTTGTTTGCCAAAGTTATACTGGGTGCTAGCATTTGGATGCGGGCCGGCTATATTCTTGCGCCGACATAAACTGAATTAAACGCCGGTTGGTGTAGCGCAATAAGAGGGGGTAATTATTTGTCCCTCTCTTGGATAGCTTGATAGTAAGCCTCTTTGCTACGCACGAGCGGACAATTTTTTTTTCGTTCGCGCTGGAAGGTTTGCTTGCACAGAGCACGAACTATATAGACGAAGTCTCGAAGTCTGACAATACTGGTAACGGCCTTCTTGGGGATATCACATTTACCGACTGCGTTTTCTTGCTTTCTTTCTTGTTCATACCATAGTAATACCGCTGCGGGCCCCTACACCATTGGTAGTATTTGCCCACGATGAAGAAGGAACTCAAACTTATGATTGCCGTGAATGGCATGATAATCTTGTTTTTGCTATACGTGGTCTCGGATTTGTTGTCATTACTTAATGATGACGGTACTTCTGATATGATATCTTCCAGCGAGATGAATTCTACCGATGTCAGTTCTCAGTTGATCCCCAAGATTATCCATCAAACTTATAAGAATGAGTCGATTCCAGAAATCTGGCAGGGACCTCAAAAGTCATGTATCGATCTTCACCCTGACTATCAGTACATGTTCTGGAGTGATCAATCATCGCGCGATTTCATTGCCGAGCACTATTCGTGGTTCCTCCCGACCTTTGACTCTTACCCCTACCCAATCCAGAGAGCAGATGCAATTCGATACTTCATCCTCTCATACTACGGCGGCATCTACATTGACCTGGATAATGGATGCAGGCGCCGGCTGGATCCGTTGCTGAATGTGCCAGCGTGGGTCCGGAAGACGGTGCCTACCGGAGTTTCCAATGACATCATGGGTTCAGTGCCAAACCACCCCTTTTTCAAGCGAGTTGTGGACAACCTCCAGCGGTACAATCACAACTGGTTGGTGTCTTACATTACAATCATGTATTCCACTGGGCCGTTGTTCGTTTCGGTAATCTGGAAACAGTACAAGCGTACGCGAGAGGCGTACCAAAATCCAATGGCGCGGTTGCGTGTGGTAATGACTCCCACTGCTCAGACCTCTCCTGAGGACCGAGCAAACTACTTCTTTTACACCGCTCGAGGGTCCTCATGGCACTTGGGCGACGCGAAGTTTATCTTTTCAATGGGACGACATTGGGTCTTGTTCACGATTCTAGGGACCTGTTTGGTGCTTGGATTCCTCTACCTTCAGTACAAGCTTTATCAACGATTGGCTAGATGGGGTGGCATTCGACGATATTTCACCCGCTCCAGAAAGAGTGGTGGCCGATACCAGCAAATTCGACCCGCAGTGGAAATGACCGAGCCCGAGGTTGTTTAGCCGCTCACTCACTCGGACCTGGGCTTCAAGGTTCCCGGGTATTTCCGCTCTTTGATTTTGTTTTACTGACTTGTACTATACTGCTGCTTACCCCCCCCCGCAATGGCCTAGCAGCACCTGCATGACCGACAATGACCGACTTTCGACGAGCATTTTCTACGAACCCACGGATTGCTGACCTTTCTAACCGACTACTGTGACTGGACGTTTGACCAATTTTTGGGTCCCTCCCAGGTTTCATTATAATCTCACGACCATTACATTAGCCTTCCAAATGCATAATTAATCTCAAACCTCCCTAGTCGGCCAGGCCACAGCTGTAATTTTGCCATTTCTAAGAGCCTTGTCGAATCTTCGACTCGCACGGCTGAGACGAACTCCCGACAATTCAGTTTGGTAACGAGGACCAGAGGACGACATCAAAACTAGCGTTGCACCCAACGTTAGTGCTAGTTTCGGGGTTGGAGTTCGCGACCAAAGTCTGAAAATAGACAGTATTGAACATTTTGGGATTGGACGTTCGCTTGCACGCATTTTTCTTTTGGTTTTCATATTTATACGGCGGGCTGGGAATATTATCGAGAAGGTTTTGGCACGATGACTGAACGGGGTCCAGATCAATGGCTGGAACAGATCACAAAATGCCGATATTTAAGTGAAAATGATATGAAAAAATTATGTGAAATGGTTAAGGAGTTGCTGATGGAGGAGTCGAATGTCCAGCCGGTACAGTCTCCCGTCACGGTTTGTGGTGACATCCACGGCCAGTTCCATGACCTTTTGGAGCTTTTTCGCATCGCCGGGGGCCTCCCTGACGACATTAACTATGTATTTTTGGGCGATTTTGTCGACCGAGGGTACTTTAGTCTCGAGACGTTCACCCTGCTCATGTGCCTGAAGGCGAAATACCCTAACCGGTTGACTCTAGTACGGGGAAACCACGAATCAAGACAAATCACCCAAGTATACGGGTTTTACGAGGAATGTTTGACGAAGTATGGATCCACAACTGTTTGGAAGTATTGCTGCCAGGTATTTGACTTCCTAACGTTGGCAGCCATTATTGACGGACAGGTGCTGTGTGTCCACGGAGGCTTGTCCCCTGAAATTCGCATGCTGGACCAGATCCGAGTGTTGTCGCGTGCTCAAGAAATCCCTCACGAAGGTGGATTCTGTGATTTGGTATGGTCAGATCCCGATGATGTCGACACATGGGCAGTATCTCCTCGAGGTGCGGGCTGGATCTTTGGATCCCGGGTCGCGAGGGAATTCAATCATGTCAATGGGCTTAGCTTAATTGCGAGGGCCCATCAACTGGTCATGGAAGGGTTCAAGTATCATTTCAAGGACAAGGATGTGGTCACGGTATGGTCTGCCCCCAACTACTGCTATCGATGTGGAAATGTGGCATCGGTTATGAAGATAGAGGATCATGACTACAACCCGAAGTTTTCGATTTTCAATGCGGTGCCAGACGACACCTTGAGAGCGACCCCTCAAAAGAATCACCAACGAAGTGAGTACTTCTTGTAATATTGAGACCATAGACTTCGATCTTACAAAGACAAAGGCAAAACAAAATGCATTCATGTTTGGCGAGCATGATGAATCGCATGGCTGGTTCGCATAGCGCTGTTGTGTAATACGAATATATATGACTGTTCTACCTTATTCGGCGGAACTTTGAAGGGATGTTTTCAATCTTTTCCCACGACCCAACGACATCATGATGAGTATCAATGTCATCGCCATGCTCTGCCTGATGATAAAGTCGTTCATGCTCAATGTCTTCCGGGTGAACAATCTTGACATCGGGGTCATTTTTGGCATGATGCTCTAGCCAGTGGTGAACTTCATACTCATGCTCATAATCTCCGTGGTGACCGGGTCCTAATCCAAAGTCAGGCAACTCACCTCCTCGTTCATTGAACACTCTCCACTCTTCTAGCGAAATGATTCCATCTCCATTAGAGTCGATCATAGATAAGACCTTATCCAGTACCATTTGTCTCATTTCTTCGGTGATCTTTGTAGTCGAGCCTCCATCAGTGGCTCCAGTTACACCAGACCCGTCACCAACGACTTCGTCTCGAAGCAATCCGTACAAGTTGAGAATGTCGTTTCTAGCCCAGGTCTTGGATCCGTCTGAATCGTGGAGAGTGAAGAACGATAATGCATCGAAGTTATCAAATCCATGCTCATGTTTCATGTGTCGAACTTGCCAGGAGTCCTCCGCTCCGGCAACCAGCGCCAGAGACGCAGCAGCTAAAAATGCAGTTGCTGCTTTCATTGTTTACGCTTGCAATAGCTTCAAAAGAACAATTGACAAACCTCCAATACTAGTACAGCTTATGAAGTGTTCACACTGCTGCAGGGACGTTCTGGCATGAAATGAAGGCTAAGTGGTTGGGTGGGCAACGAGACCTGGCTCCTTGGCATGTCTGATGTGACGAAGTTGGATGATGCTGGCTGGCAGTGATTTGGGGCGCATGGAAGGATAATAGTTGACACAAATCAAGAGCAGATCTTGTACATTATATTTACATTTCGCTTAGCTTTTTAATACACCGTCCTTGGGACAACTATTACCGCACCTTACCACTTCTCACCCTTGACCAGCTTCTGCTCGCCGTACTTCTTGATTCGGATGGCCTGCACAGCAATGAAACCAGTGGTATCAGTGGGGTCAAAGTCAGTAAGCTCATCCATAGACGCAACGGTGGCATCGTACAGCTTCTCGGTCTCAGACGATCGGCCAAGAATGGTCAAGGATCCCTTGTAAGCCTGCATTCGGACCTGTCCGTTAACCGATCCCTGGGACGGGGCGATGAGAGCACGGACGTAGTCACCCTCAGGAGAGAAGTACAGACCATTGTAAAGGATTCGAGAGAATGCAGGGGTGACAAAGGAGTCTCGGAGAGCCCGGACTTCACGGTCCAGAACCAGACCCTCAAGGTCAATGTGGGCATCTCGAAGCAAGGTCAGCCCGGGGGTCTCGTAACATCCTCGGGACTTGATTCCAATGAATCGGTTCTCAACAATGTCAATTCGGCCGACACCGTTTCGTCGAGAGATGGCATTAGCAGTAAGGAACAGCTCAACGGGGTCAGTGACGGTAGACCCATCTTGGAGGGTGATCTTGGTAGGGATTCCCTTTTCGAACAGCACAGTGAACTTCTCAGGGGTGTTGGGGGCATCTTCCGGGTCCACAGTCAACTTCCACATGTCCTTAGGAGGAGTTGTATCAGGGTCTTCCAAGATTCCAGCTTCGTAGGAAATATGAGCCAGGTTCTCATCAGTAGACCAAGGCTTAGACTTAGTCTGAGCAACTGGGATGCCCTTCTCGTCAGCATACTCTAGCAAGTCTTTTCGGCCGACGAATCGGTTGAAGAACTCGGGCAATCGCCATGGGGCAATGACCTTAACATCAGGCTTCAAAGCGTAGAATCCAAGCTCGAATCGAACCTGGTCGTTACCCTTACCAGTGCATCCGTGAGACACGGCGAAGCAGCCCTCTCGCTCAGCAACTCGAATCTGGGCCCGAGCAATGACAGGCCGAGCGAGAGAGGTACCGAGCAAGTACACGTTCTCGTAGATGGCGTTGGACTGAACAGCGGGGAAGCACAGCTCCTCCACGAATTCCTTTCGGACATCCTCAACAACAAACTTGGTAGCACCAATCTTCAGTGCCTTCTCCCGAGCAGCGTCAAAGTCTTCCTCCTGTCCAACATTGGCCAAAAATGCGATTACCTCATATCCCTGTTCCAGCAACCAGGCCAAGATAATGGAGGTATCGAGGCCACCAGAGTAGGCCAAACAAACTTTTCCTTTCGACATTGTGATTGATTTCTGTTTCTCAAACGTAGGCAACAGTTCTGAGTGAAATTTCAAAACTCGGTCCGACCCCGGCGGCTCTCTTATATTTTAGCCTTTGACTCATTTTCTGATAGCCATCGGGTTTTGCAGGGAGAAACTCCTTTCGGTGCAGCAATGGCCAGCCGTTCGATCACTAGATAAGGGCCACCAGTCGCAGAGTCGCTTTGGCAATTTAAGGGCATTTACGGAGTGCAAAGAAGTTGGATTGGTGGAATTGAATGATATCTTGACTGCTGGGTTAATTTTCACAGTTGTCTCAGTAGATTTTCATCCCGCTGTAGGTCTTTTGTATATATGGCTATCCTCCTTGTCCTGCCTAGTTATTGTCTGGGCCGGGGGTTTTTTCAGACGTGACGCATTGGTCCGAAAAAGAGAAGAGCCTGCACCGAGCCACAGAGGCGATCGATGAATAGATGAAAAATAGGGGCAATGTACTAATTGAAAGGAAAATCAGTCATTGGCTAGGAATTTAGAGGGTACAGCATGGTGGACTGCTGTCATATTAGCGTTATCCCTCGGTAAATCTCCTTTTTTCCCTGCCATTTTTTACCACACTGCGATGTAGGCCGGTGCTCAGCGTGTCTCGGTTTTCGGCGGTTGCCGATATAAATTTACCGATAAGATGTAAACATTAATCCGGCTTCTCAGATTCAATAGCTAACAACAATTGCATCCTGCTGGATCTGGATCTGGATACGTATCCATACTGATTTCATTACCGCTCAGCTTTCGCTTAGCTATCACGCCCCCCCCCCCCCCGCTTTTCCGCATCTCCTAGTCCGGGCAGATTGGCAATGTCTAGTCAATGGAATGGCGTGAAACGCCTCTACAGCACCCGAGACTTTTCGTTTAATTCAATGACGGAGTCAATTGAGCCAAGCAAGCGACCGAAACTTTGGCTCGAACGGTCACCACCACCACCGTCTTGTGATGGTGATTCATCGCCGGGCTCGTCCCAAGATATCTCTTGTTCCGCAAGACCGCCAATGCCTCTGCCGAAAGTGCGCCGCCCTCTAACGCCTATCCCTCATTCCAAAGTGCCTGGGTATATTCAAACTCCCACTCATGCGCGAATACAATTGACGGAAGAATGGGATCCCCGCTTCGACTAAACCAGCTGCTACTTCTCAAAACTGCATCATTACCGCTAGCTCTCTTGCTCAAACACTGGTTTGAAATCAACCACCAATGGTCGCGCGACCGTTGGTACGCCTCACACTCTCAAAGACCGCTTATGTCAGCTAAAACATCGCTCTCCACCGTACCCGCTCGAGTCGGACCGAGCTCAATGCACATCTGCGCAGCCACGCCTGCAGCGACATCGGACTCACTTCGCCATAAATAACCTGGGGAACACCTCATTCCCAAACTCAATGTAAGGAAAAATACAGATTGCTTAGTCGCTAACTCGGACCTCCGATATGAAGGTGACGGTTCTGAGCGGAGGGACAGCGACAAACTCGCTGATCTCGTTGTTCACCTCTCTTGCGTCTGAAAAGCTAACGTTTGTACTGCCCATCTCGGATAATGGTGGATCCACGTCTGAAATTATCCGCGTGTTTGGAGGCCCGGCAATTGGAGACATCCGGTCGCGAATAACCCGGCTAATTGAAATCAGCGCACCACCATCACAGCTGCCTCTGCAAAGACTCTTCAGTTTTCGCCTGAGCGATGATAGTAAGGACGCTGCTGTGGAATGGGCCAAGATTGTCGATGGGTCTCACGAAATCTGGTCTGAGGTAGAGTCCCAAGTCAAGCAGTTGATTAGACCGTTTTTAATTGAAATCAACAGCGAGTTTCTGAAGAGGGCGAGACCAGGGCGAGAGTTTCAGTTCGAGCGCGCAAGCATTGGTAACCTGTTCCTGACAGGGGCCCGGCTCTTCTGTGGCTCTTTGGACTCGAGCGTTGAACTCATGTTGAGGCTGACAATGATCCCGAATACAATTGAGGTGTTGCCGGCCATCAACACTAATTTCACCCACCATATTTCTGCGCTGCTGGCCAATGGTGATATTATCACTGGCCAGAACCAAATTTCGCATCCCCGGCTGGGAGGAGTCCGAAAGTTTGGCCGGCGCTTGACGTTGGAAAACAGGCTGCGGGGAGTAGACTTGCTAGATGGCGAAGATGCCCATTTGCCGTTCACACATCCAGACTTGACAGCAAGCCAGATCCACTTTTCCAAAGCCGAGACCTACCCGATGGTGTCTCCCATTGATCGCATTCTATACATCAACCCCTATGGCCACGAAATTCACCCCCATGCGTCACCACGGGTGTTGGAATCACTGCGAACCGCATCGGTCGTAGTGTTCTCCATTGGCAGCCTTTACACGTCGACAATCCCAATTGCCCTGCTCAAAGGCATCGCCAGTACTTTGGCTGGCAGACCTCATCAGGCGAAAGTTATGCTGCTTAACGGGTCCATAGATCGAGAGACGGCCGGAATGAAGGCAATTGACCAGATCGCAGCATTAGTCAAGGCTCTGCATTACTCGAATGGTGCCAACTCTGTCGCCGACTCAACGCATCCGTCCACAGTGTCTTTAGACTTGCCGGATATTAGACCAACCGACTCCACTCCTTCGGGATCGGCAGTGTCTCAGAGATTCCAGAGTTTCATCACACATGTCATCTATCTTGACCCGGCTCCGGAAGATCTTATGAAACTCGATCCTGCCGAAGTCAAGGCACGGTTTGGAATCAAGTGTATACCAGTTGCCCCGTCACACGATGATCTCCAAAAGTACGACGAGCAGAGTCTGCGAAACGCCATCGCTCAAGCTGCCACTGACCCCCACGCCGCGCTCAACTAAGCGCCCGCACCCAAACGCCGCCCTAACGCCCACTATCAAACCGTACGGCTCCGAGGCCAGAGTTAAAGGGAGGGAAGAATATAGCGAATTGCTCAAATAGTTCAGTCACCATCCAGCGAGGTCACCAGCTGCAAAGTATTAGTACATAATGTCAACGTCGAGCTTGCCAGCGATGGCTACTAATCCGAAATTCATTGTGTTCTCCGATTGGGATGGTACCATTACCCTTCAGGACTCCAACGACTACCTCACTGACAATCTTGGATTTGGGGTCGAAGAGCGCAAGAGACTGAACAAGGCAGTCCTAGATGGTAAGGAGACTTTCCGGGACAGCTTCAAGGAAATGCTGGAGTCAGTGAAGACACCATTCCCCGAGTGCATTGAGTACCTGAAGCAGCACGTGCAGCTGGATCCAGGCTTTGCCGGCTTTTACAAGTGGGCTAGTGCCAACAACATCCCAGTTATTGTTGTTTCTAGTGGCATGCATCCTATTATCCACGCGCTGCTGGCAGAACTTGTGGGCGAGGAGGCTGCAGACAAGATTGAGATTATTTCAAACGAAGTTCAGATCCACAAGGACGGGTCTTGGGATATTGTGTACCGGGATGAGTCTAGCTTTGGACACGACAAGTCTCGAGCCATCAAGCCCTACAGCTCGTTGGACCCTTCAGTTCGGCCCACATTGTTCTACTGCGGAGATGGAGTTTCGGATCTTTCAGCAGCACGAGAAACTGACCTCCTGTTTGCCAAGGAAGGACGAGATTTGGTCTCGTACTGCGTCCGAGAAAAGATCCCTTTCACCGAGTTCAAGTCATTTGCCGACATTCATAAGGCCGTGCAATCAGTCGCCGAGGGCCACCAGAAGGTCAGCGACATTGTCGCTCGGGGTATTTGAACGAAGCACTAGCGCTATGACCAATGTCACAACCAGAGTATAGAGACAGTTAAATACATTGTAATGCTATTTCGATTTTAGTGCATTTGGCACCATCGAGATCTTCATTTGTGCTAACTTAGCAGCCGGCCCAGCCCCTCTTCCTCAAACTCCGAAGCTTCGAGCGCGTCCTGCTGCCCTATTCGCCGCAAAACGTCACGCTTTGATGATTCCTGGATTTCGCCAGCCAATAGCAGCTCGTCCAAGATGTAGTATGCCTTTTGGAAGTTGAAGATAATGTCGAGTTCACAAACATTGCCGTAATACTTGTCCATCTGTTCCACATACCGGTGAATGATTTCAAGAGTCATCAATTCGTTATCTTCCGAATCAATCCCTGCAACGAAGAACAGCGATGCATAGCGTCGGTATACAATTTTCGAGTCTGCGTCAGCGTCATGCTAATCGTCAACGGCCCAAATCCCAAGGGTCACTTACCTTTATATTCCAAAAAGTTGCACATTTTGGTTCGTCGACTGAGCACTAAAGCGGTCACTTCCTTGACAATCTTATTCTTTTCCTTGATTCCCAAAGTCTGAAACCATTTTGCCAGCCTGACTTTTCCCTGCCTCGACAGCAGCAAGATGTATTGAATCGCCATTAGTAAGGTTCTAGTCAAAGTTGTACCGTGTCAACACATGAAGTGGAATTCGGAGGTAGTCACGGCTGAGACACCGCCCTGCGCGCACAACTCATGAATCCTAAACGGGCCCTCGAGAGCTGAATACTCCAAATTTCAAGTGATATGCAAACACAAGCTATATATACGTACATGCGCCCAATGGAATTCAATATACATTTACTCGTTCCATTCTTTGGGCTTTTCCAAGTGCTTGGACTTGTAGTACCGAGGAGTACAAGAGTACCCATTGCTAGCAAAGTTCTCTTTGGGATCGCAGTAGCACTTGTTTTTGAGACGAACCTCCTCATCGGCAGGACAGTTAGTGAAGGGCACGTGGAAGTATCCAACATCGTCAAAGTAGTGAATCTCATCCTTGTTGAGGAACAGTGCAGCACCAATCGAGTGGACTGGCGCGTCTCCCCATCGCTCGTAGAAGAACCCACCTGCCTTATCCAGGTACTCAAAGTACTTTGTATAGGCCTCACCTCGGTAAAAGTCGAGGTCGGCAATTTCAAAGTTAGACCAGAAATGGCACTTGTTGTAGGTCTCTCCGCCATCATCGGAAACGAAATCCATCATAGAGTCCTTAGCTTGGTACTGCGGATTGGACTTCAAGAATTCCTTGGTGGTATCCCACAGAGTAGGTATGGTCTCAATGTACTCGTACAGAGAGATGGCAAATCCGTATCGCTTACCCTTCTCCTGCATGAATTTGAAGATATCATATTCAATGTTGCAGTGGAGCTTGATATCCGGCTCTACACGCCAGTAGTACTTGTACTCATCGAGAGCAGGGTGTCTCCAGAAAAACCCAGACTCGAATCGACACATGTGGCGGTAA
Source organism: Blastobotrys peoriensis (assembly GCA_003705735.3). Classification (NCBI taxonomy): domain Eukaryota; kingdom Fungi; phylum Ascomycota; class Dipodascomycetes; order Dipodascales; family Trichomonascaceae; genus Blastobotrys; species Blastobotrys peoriensis. The sequence goes on along the minus strand of PPJJ03000053.1, from coordinate 14,907 downwards.
GAAATGGAGTCACCGTAAATGACCTGCTTTTGGGCCATTTCTTGTCGGACCTTTGCCGCCTTGTCCTGGTCAATCCAGCTCGGGAACGACCAGTGCTCTTGAGGGATCTTTCCATACTTGGTTTTGCCAGACGCAAGTGCGGTGGTGACCTTTTTGAAGTTATCATCAAACTCGCCATCATTAAGGAAGACCCAGTCGTAATGATACTTGTGGTTGAACCGATCCTCGACTTGCTTCATCGACCCGGCCAATGAAAAGAGATCGGAGTTTCGAGCCAACGTGACAAAGGTAGCGTTTGCCTTTTGGTACTGACCGCTTCCTGCAGGCGGCTTGGTGGCTTCTCCAGATGGGCCCTTAATGGGAGCCTGATCGCCTACAGCGCCAGCGCCAGCTCCAGCCTGAACGGACTGGCTGTCGGAGGGCACAGTTACGGGGCCCTTCGACGCCACATACCCAGAGATGTCAACCTTGTCAGTCGACAGCTTGAGGATCACTAGAATCACAATAGCTGCCAACGCAGCAAACCTCACGACGCGTAAACCACTTCGAGCCATGATATTTCTTCGCGGTTATCCTGTACGAGATCGTAACACCGTCAAAGTACCAGCAGTCGCAGTAACCGTCTTTATAAAGGATTTGCCCCGCCCTTAATTTTTTTTCCAGTTCCTAGAGGTACACGAACCTGGCGATAAATAAGCGCACCTAACTAGGTAAAGTTCGTATCGTACTCGGAAGCGCAAAGTTTGAGATTAGGCCATACACTGCCCCTCAATATAAGAACCAAAGCCCAGATCGATAGCACCAGCACAAAGTCAGTCTAACCGGTAACAATCACCGCCAAATCAGTCTACCCGGCGCCCTATTTATTTCTTGGACCTGTCCGTTGTTCGATGTGCTAATGCAACTTGGCAGTTTTAGACACGCCTCTGCCGCAGTTTTTCCTCCCAAGTTGCCTACATTAGGACACGCTCGAGTTTCACCTTTTTTTTGGCCCTGGCCCTAGCCCTGCTGCAGCAGCAAGTCGTGGACCCGGGAGACACGGAGACGGCGAGAAGGGCAAAAAGCAAGGGGGTAAGTGCGTAACCCCGTGCAAATCCGCTGCAACTGGGGTACTGCAGACGTACGCGAAAGCGAGACAGCTAGAGCGGCGCGCGGCAACCCTGAGGTGGAGTGACAGGCGCGATGATTGTGGATGCATCGCAGTAGATGAGTATTGGCGATATCAGGCTCCATTACCACCGACTTGCGATTGTAACAGCCTATACAGAGGCAGGGTCAGTCAACAGCGGCAGCGATCCGCAGCAGCCAAGATTCCGGCGATCAAGTGATAGATTGACGGGGCGGAATTGATTCTGCAGAATGATCGCTAATGAAATTGTACTAGATGCATGTCTCGGGGGTCGCTGTGAACCTAAATGCTATCGGCTAATGCATGTTCTGGATAACCACCGCACCCGTTTGCACGCAACCGCTACAATAGTGCTGCCTGGACTATCAGACATCAAGTATAGAAAGCTTGTTCGATAAACCTTAAAGTGGGTTTGTGTGTCGTCCTGACGGCCTCCCGGCCCGCATGGACAGTACTACTGAGCCATCTTGGCCATCTGTTGATGTCTCACCCTCCTGTCCCTGAATGCCCTGCATTGGATAATTGCAAATAGTCAATATTGTGAATACCAATAAGCCGAGGAATCAAGACCCCACATCTTCGCAAGACACAAGGTAAACAAAAGCGCGGTATCATTGCGTATGAGATGGTAAGCACGATACAGGCCCCGCTTCATCCTTCTCGGGAAGCAATTATCCGCTTTGATTCCAATTGCACTCAGTTCCCTATCAGACTTGCCGCCCACAAGCTCTGCTATTTCCACAGCTTCCAGATCCCAGGGTATACAAAGTCCACCCAGTTCACAATTTTCGACTTGGACCGATGCATAGTTCAAAACGAAATCCGCTACAAGTGGGAATGGGACACCCCAGTTCGGCTGGAATCGTGCCCCGGACAATTGGCTCCACTTGAACCCCAAGTGGATAGTATTGTCACTGACTCATTGTTGATATTCGCGACTACCGAAGGGTAAGTATCGGTTGGTCGTTTTGTTTTGGTTATTGGGGGTAAGGTTAAGCTTGTGGAGATTAACATTTAGAGTTCTAGCTCAAGTTGAGCTGGCCAAGGCTGGTACTAGCGGACTGAGCTTAGGCTTAAGCTGTAAATCAGATTCGGGCGCAGACATAGACGTAGAATTAGACGCGGGTCTGGGGACAAGTTCAGGCGCAAGCCCGGATCATGGTGTGAGTCAATGGGACTATTCTTCGGTGCTACCTCTAGCTCAAGGTAGACCATACCAGGTAGGGTTATGCATGGAGGGCAATTGCCTCATAATATTGTATGTTGCCGCGACTTGGAACACTTTGTTGGTGTTTCGGCATCGAGATCAACCGCGTCTCATCGACGCTATTCCTATTAACCGCACCCAGTTGCCCATTTCAAGGCTATTGGGACCCCTGAGAATGAGCTGCTCCGGCAACTATTGTATAGTGGTGGTGAATTACATCGCTTGCAGTGGGGGAACCAAGGTCAAGCCGCTATCATTTACATTTTGCGGACAGTTCAAATTGGCAGCTTCGCCCAATTGTGATACTGATTCAGGCTACGACGATTTGATTTGTGTGGGCTTGGAGACTGATGGTACCACATGCAGGGCCAGGTGTATCAGTGTAAATCCACGCGCAATTCCACGACTACTCGGAGCTCTGAGGCTAATGGGCCGCCACTTCGCATTGCCGTTTCACGCAGTTATCACCGATGAATCCTCGTTCACAATTTCGAGACTGTCAGCTACTCTCAATTCTCCATGGGCGCTGCCAGTAGCGCTTTTCCAGGTCAGTCTGTTCTTGCTGTTTAGCATTTTTCTTCTTGTGCCATTGCCATGCTACCGAATTGAATTGGACCTCAAGAGTGGGCTTTGCCCAAAATTGAAAACAGGTTGGAGCAGACCCAGTCGTCGCGATGACAGAGTTTCTGTATCAGGGATCGCGACCTCTAAGCAAGGAGAATTGTACTTAGCTATTGTGCCGGATGAGTTTTACGACCATTATTCAGTGGTTGAATTGCACGATGATTGTATTCGGATCTATTGGACGAAGCAAGACCATGACTCCGTGATGGCTTATTCTGACACGAGGACTCAAAGAACTGTTGCTTGCTGTTGCTACGTCGCCTGCATTGCTGCCTTTACAGCATCCATGACTGCTTTGTTGTTGCGAATCCCCACCGCTGTGTTTGACCTGCTGGTCATTCTGGGAATAGCAGACGGAGTGAGTGTATTTCTGCTATGCATTTGCCAAGACGTCAATTTCTGGCGCCATTGTACTACAGTTCCTAGACCTTGGGCCAATTTGATGGGTATGCGACCGAAAAGTGACCATATTAGCTAATTGGAGCCCCAGTTTCCACTGTCCAGTAGCTAGTAGTGATGGTAATGATGATGATAGTGAGCCGAATTGGACTCAGCCTGAATTTGATCAGCATGGTTACCCCAGAATCTCAGTTTCAGAAACAACAGTAACGGAATTGATAGAGTGAGAAAACACATTAGAGTCCTAATTCGAATTGCGGCCGTCTCGGCGGTTGATACTCGTAAACAAACCGCTCTGGAAAGCTCAATAGCAGAAAGATGATGCCGGTAGTGGAGGTACTCTGCTTCGCCTTCTCGAAGGGCCAATTGACTCTTCAAGAAGACTTTTGGCAGTCTACAATGGTGATTATTCTCGGCCGCAGCCATTTTCATGTTGTTGATGGTCATCAGTAGATTTTATTGAGCATTTATTTAAAATTTAATGCGAAGCCGATATTTAACAAGTACAGTTGCAAACAACGCCATGGCAGCATTATTGACCCCAACGACTACCAAGTCAGCAGCAGTCTCGCCAAGGTACTGGGCCAAGAACTCTCGGGCCCTGTCGGTGATTCTCCATCTAGACAAGATGCCATGGCCAATTGAGGACGCCAGGAACACTTCTAAAGACCGTTTGCCCAAGTTGGCAAGAGTGCTGGATACAACGGTAGGCAAGTACGGGACGGCGGCAGCTACTGCAGCGTACTTCGTCACAGAGTACCCTGCGGCGATAAGAGTGAAACTCGGGGTCCAGAATGACTTGCTGATGGGGAAAAAGTTTGGCACAAGATATCCCAGAAGCGATCCTGCGGCCATGAGACTGGATCCGGTCACTACCGAATCAGCCAACGACATGTTTTCTCGAGCGTACCAGGCACCAAACCACATTGTTACCGAAGTCATGAGGACTCCTAGCAATCCTTCAGGGTCATACCCTGGCCGATAAAGGCCACGGTCGGTGAACACCGCGGTGTCTAGTTTAGACTGGGCGGTGCCATCAAGAGTCGCAAACGGTTCGCGCTTGTTTTCAGCGAGTCCGACGGTAATCAAACTCCATAGCCCTGTCACTATCAGTGGGTATCTGGGACACAACGACGGGAACGAATTGAACACAATTGAGCTTAGACCAGTGCGCTGCAGCACTCCTGGGAACCGGACCTTGATTGTATCTCCCCGTTTCACCCGCAGAAGCGCCAAACTGTTATATGCCAGGCCCAGCCCAACCAGACTCACATTTCGGTGCCAGGGAGTGGGCGACATGCCCCCCAGAAACGTAAACGTTGGGAATACCGTATCAGCATAGGTGATTCCATTGACATCAGGGGAAGCGTGGGCAAAGATGGGAGTACTCGAATTGTTACAAGTCTCCATCTCCAGCACGGTGAGCCCCCGCACCACATCTCTAGTAATATCCCGAGCCATTTTCCTTCTTTACAATGATACCGAGCAGATGTCGATGTCGTTCTCAGAGTATTTGTATGCGAATAAGTATGTTTATGCAGTCCCGCGGAGCCCACAGTGTACGATACGACTCTTTTGGTGGGGGGAACTACCAGTTTTCACTCGATACGACCTTAGACTACTTCCCCAGTCCCAACCCAACTGCGCTCCTACCACCGGCCCAGCCTTGCGGGCCTGCAGAATGGCACTGTGCGATAAAGGGCTGCTAACAGGCCTGACGGGTCTCCCACCGATGGGCTGCTGGCGCCGAGGCATTTAAAGGTGGGGACGAGGATAAGCTTGGCCGCGACTCGGTGACTACGATAGGGTTGGTGGAGTCAAGACAAACGCGAACCGAGATGATTGTGATAAAGGCGACGGTCCCTATGAGGGATGGTGTGCTACTGGCAACAGATATTTATTTGCCTGGCGAAGTGGCTTCGCCTCGCCCAGCAATTCTGGAACGGACCCCATACTCTAAGGATAAGAAGTCCACTGCCGAAGTTCATAACGGTAGGCATTGGACGAGACCGGAGGTGGCAGAATACTTTGTGACGAACGGATATGCTTTCATTTATCAAGACTGCCGAGGGAGGTACCAATCCGAAGGCAAGTTTGTGAAGTACTTGTCGGAAGGGTTTGATGGTTACGACACCATTGAGTGGATTGCCGCTCAGTCCTGGTGCAATGGGTCGGTAGGGACAATGGGCTTATCTTACGGTGCGCACACCCAATTTGCTGCAGCCTGCGTCAACCCGCCCTCTCTCAAGTGCATGATTCTTGATTCCGGCGGGTTTTCCAACTCCTTCACCGAGGGGATCCGCCAGGGCGGAGCTTACGAGCTCAAGCAGGCCACTTGGGGAATCGACCAGAGCGGACTGAACCTCAGCAATGAGGAAAAGCTCAAATGGTTCGCGGCAATGCCATGGAAACGAGGCCATTCTCCAGTCACTGCTGCTCCCGCTTATGAAGACTACATCTTTGACCAGTGGGACCGCGAAGAATTCGGCGACTTTTGGAAACAGTTGGGGATCTATGGCGAAGGATACTACCAAACAATGCGCCGAGTTCCTACGATTTTCATGTCTAGTTGGTACGACTTATATGTCAAGACTACACTGGACAATTACCGATCATATGGAGACCAAGACAAGAAACAGGGCACACAGGTGCCCACACAGCTCATCATGGGCCCCTGGATGCATGCGTTTAGACAGAAATCCTATTCTGGGGACGCTGAGTTTGGAGTCGGAGCTTTAGTGGAAGGATATGCCGAAAACTGGCTCCACAGCCGACTGCTCTGGTTTAACAAGTACCTCAAGCAATCGTTGCACAATGCAGAGCTGGACTCTGATTCTCCAGTAAAGCTCTTTCTCATGGGAAACCAACAGCCTCTGCCAGCATCTAAAAGCAGTAACTCACGTCTACTGCATGGTGGCCAATGGATCGCCGCGAACCATTTTCCTCTGGAAACGACAACATTCCAGTCCTACTACCTAGCGGCAAATGGCAACCTACTGGTCGTTGAGCCAACAACCGGGAGTCACATATCGTACAAGTACGATCCTAGGAACCCTGTTCCTTCGCTTGGTGGCAACGTTACCTCCGGCGAACGCATCTTCCAAAACGGCCCTCATAATCAGGTAGAGAGCGAAAAGTTCTTTGGCGCTAAGAATTTTGGTCAGCCAATTGAGAATCGTCAGGACGTACTCCTCTTCGAAACTGCACCATTGAAGGAGGCAGTTGCTGTGATTGGCCGCATTCAAGTCGAGCTGTATGTTTCATCCGACTGCAAGGACACCGACTTTACAGCCAAGCTCATTGACGCGTATCCACCTTCAAAGGACTATCCACAGGGATATCGCCTGAACTTGGTCGACAGCATTTTCCGGTGCAAGTTCAGAAATTCGTTTGAGAAGCCGGAGAACCTAGTTCCTGGGCAGGTGGTGAAAATCGAGATTGAGCTTGCCGGAACAGCAAATATCTTTGCTCCTGGACACAAAATCCAGCTTCATGTTTCAAGTAGCAACTTTCCCCGATTCGACGTCAATCCCAACACTGGAGAAGGGCCAAGCAAAGCATCTGAATCCAAAATCGCTACAAACAGCGTATACGTTGGTGGCAGCCACGCGTCTAAGGTGGTACTACCAATTGTGCCTATGGAGAGCCTTGAATTTATCAAACAACGCAATGCCAGGCGGACTAGTGAGCTCTAGTGAGCTCTAAGAATTGGTAGCTCCGATGACACTTGTCGACATTTTTAGTTTTGGGGAGGCCATTTGGTGCGCACTTGGTCTTGGTCTTTCCTAGACTGGTGAATTAGATTCTTGGCATATCGCCAAAAAAGCGACTACAAATACGGGCATTGAGTAGATATAGAATTTATAAAAATGTGGCTCCGAAAATTGTTGGTAGCGTTTGCAAGTATTGCTGAGTGCCAGAATGGAATGCATGTTGTAGTGGACGCACCAGACTCTCTTTACGATCGGGGATACCTTGTTCCGGGACAATGCGACAATTCGACCATGTTCGGTGTTGTATCTGGGGATGTCCCCAAAGGGTACAGGTTTGAATTGGGTAGTCTGCTTTATGGCGATATGGAACTCTTTGGGTCATTGAGGTCGATCCCTGGCAATGGGTACATTTCGCACGAAAACATCTCCTATATTGACTTCAAAAAGAACATTCCCTACCATGTGCGGGAGGGATTGGTAGCTGCGAGTGGCTTTTTGGCTTATCAAAGGGGAGACATAATTGACGAGAATTGGTACGTGTGCGAGGCAGGAGAGCAGGGGTGTAAAGATGTGGTCATTCATGTAGAAGGGAGACCCAGCGATAAGTGCGAGCCAATCAAGCTTTCCATCGAGCGGCCCCAGGCGTCACCCTTAAAGGGATCCGGTTCCAAGAAACTATGGCCAAAGCTGGGGTGAGTCCGCACTACCGGCAGCAACCCAACAGTCTGCGTACTCGACCCGCCGCTCTGGTTGCTGCACAGCTAGGCTCCGCGCTGCTGCGCGATCGCGGAATTCTATTGTCCTTGTCACCCCTAGTGGTTATAGAATGATGTCATTTGTTCCATTCCTCGGCTCCCCTTGAAATTCGTCTACAGTAATTGCCATAGCTGAGACTTGAACAATACTCCTTGTGTCGATCATCCTGGTCAACGGTTTCAAGGCCGCCGATCAAGATGAACAATGCGGCGGACTCAGCCCTCCCCAAGGTATGGATCGGTAACCGTTCAGATTACGAGCCTACGTGTCCATGGCTGTTATAGCCTCCAGTCAAAGTTAGTATCCAGTCGTGTTGGAACCGGTTCTGTCTTGGCACTTGCCTTTATTGGTGCCCCGGCCCCTCGGTCGTCTCGTTCCTATCCCTTGCAGAACGCGGTTTCAGTTAGCGCTGTGTGCAGCAGTATGAGATTCTTGACTTTATGCAAATCCACGCGGATATTGCATATTAGTGTCTCGGAACATTTAAGGAATGCGAAGGACATCCTTGTATAATACGCGATTCTGAGACCTGCATTTGGAAAACGAGAACGCCGTTTTGCAGGCGGGCCATAGCAAATGAGGAAGCGGGATTGAGAATAACGGGTAGCGGGGTGAAGTGATTTTGAGAGATCGAGCTGATATCTAATAATTATCTAGAATTTCAAAGAAGTTCGAAGGCAGCTATGGTGGGCAGCAGTCCATATTGTCCTGAATTCAAATACAAACTCTTTATCTGATCCCCTGGTATGCAAGAGCCCCGCAGGCTGCAGCTTGACCATCGCTGTGCGATGTTATTTTCAAACATCTCCTTTACTGCCAAGTATCTGCTACCCGCTGAATCCGACAATGGGCCATGAACATCATTTGGGAGAGCAATCGGGTAAGGGCGCTCCTGAGAAGTATAAAATTCTCGGGTTTGGCGCAAAGTTGGTTTCTGCAATTCGCATTCATTCTCCTTCAAGCTCTGCTGGTCAAAGCTTGACAGTCACTCATTTCAAATCAGTTTTTATTTCATTCCCCTTTCCAATAGCATACCCTTCCCTTTCCAAAAAAAAATGAAGCTCAGCACTCTCCAATTGGCTACCATTGCCACTGCCATCGCCGCTTCTCCTTTGCCACCTTCTGGGCTGGTCCCTGTTTCTGGGTTCCCTGCGATCACTGGCGCATTGCCTTCGGCGGTGGTGTCAGCAAACGCCACAGTTCCCACCACCCTGGCAGTCAATTCTACCTCCAGCGCGAGCTCTACTCTCGGGTTAAACTCAACCGTGAGCGATCTTCCCTCAGCTACCTTCAATGGCACATTCGCCAGCTCGATTCCTTACGCCAACGCCACTGGGTCATCTGTTCCTTCATCTGCTGCTGCCATTGAGGCCTCCTCGACTGCCAGCACCGTTCTAGGCGCCTCGGCGTCTTCGCTCGCTGTTGTCCCCACCTCTGCCGCGGCCTCTAGCGCTGCCGCCGTTGGAGGAGACTGCTCTGCTCCTTCGGTTACGGTTTCCACAGTTGTGTCCACTGCGTATGTTACCGTCACTGCTACCCCCTCTGGCTCCAACGCTTCCGCTGCTTCGACCGGGGCATCCTCAATTGATGCTGTCGACGCCAGCTCTTCTACCCCTGCTTCCATAGCAGCCGTCGACACCAGCACTACTGCTCCCTCGTCCGCAGATGCTACTGACCGTGTCACTGCTACTGCCACTGGGCTCGCCACTGGGTCTGCTGCTGCTACTGCTGCCGCGACTCCCAGTGGTGTCCTTTATGGAAATGATACCCTCAGCGGCCCGTTCTCGCTGCAATTGAACACCAACAGCTCGAGCCTTAATGGAACCTTTGTTGTCCCTGAGCATGACTTTAAGACCAACATCACTGAGTTCTTTGCGATTAAGAAGTCTAATGGCCAGTATTCTCTTGACGATTCGGTTCTTTCATACCACCGTGGATGGCAGCATGATGGCATCGTCATCATTGAGGGCATCAAGGCCCTTGACATTGAAGCCGAGGGCTCTGTCGGATTTTCTTTTAACAGGTTGGATCTAGCTTTCCAGGGTAACTCCAAATGGTTTGCTTGCCAGCAGCCCGCTAAGTTCACCCCAACCTTCAACTCGACTTTCAACTCGACTTTCAACGCCACCTCTTGGGATCAAAAACTGTTGCGACCCGTCCAGATTGTTCAGAGTGTTGGCAATGCCACCACCAACTCAACCTGCTCTCCTGTCACCATTGTTCGATCCAACCTCTAAGCGTGGCCCATAGGTTTCGGGTCCTCCGATTCTACAAAAACTTTTTCTTTATTTCGCTTCTACTGCAAATGAGCCCAGTTATCTAGCTCGAATGTATTTTGACTATATACATATTTCTTCTTTCTTATTGCTACGTTTCTTCATTAATTTAGTCTAAGCAGAATCCAGCACCTCTGCTACTCTGTCGGCGTCTACAACATCATATCGATAGAAATCCATTAAATACGTTCCACGGCCCTGGGTCATCGACCGAAGGTTGTTAAGATAGCCAACCATCTTAGACAGAGGAACCCGAGCATGCACCACGGTTTGCCGAGACGTATGTCTGTCGTCATGCTTGGATAAATACAATGTATGATCCACAGGAACGTAGGCATTATCAGACAATTTCTTGAAAAATACCGCTTCTTCATCCACCATTCCAGAATCAGCACCTTCATCCAACGAGACAATGTGTCCTCTCCTGCCTCCCGAAATATCACTGACAACTACTCCGATGTCTTCTTGATTGAGTAATACTCTCACATCCATGATCGGCTCAAGTATAGCATATCCCTCCTTGCCGACTCCAGATAGCGCCTGTTCAGCAGCCCTTCGCACCGCAGAGGAAACGGCAAATGCATCTGCGAGCTCTTCAGATACTTCAATAGAAGCAACCTTGATCAGCAGCGAGTGCAATTCCAAACGATTGATTTTTCCTCCTTTGGCTAGCGCCGGAATGGCACCTTCACGGACCGCATTGCGCAACTCCTGCTGCGAAAGATTTGGATGATCTTCTGGAAATTGCGGGTAAGAGAGGTAATTATTATCCCTGCTGAGTAGCTCTGCATCATCAGGCAGCTGGGAACTATCAATCTTGCCAACGGGCTCGACTGATAATGTGACAGTGACGTCGCCAGAGTTAGCGCTGTCAGCCTCTGTGTGCGTCGCAATTGATGACTCACTGGCAATGGTTTCCTTATAAGAGATCATGATCTTACCCATTTCAACACGAGCTTTCAAGTCATTGATAAGCCTGCTCTCTGCAATTTCTAGATGCAGCTCGCCCATTCCAGACAACAGTGTTTGGTCAGAGTCTGCGTCATAGCTGAGGTGAAGACTGGGATCTTCTCTCAGCAAAACATCTAATGCAGCGTCCATGCCTCTCTTGTCAGCCAGAGTAAGTGGTTCAATTGAGGCGAAAAAAACTGGCGGCGGAACTGTAATTGGGTGTAGTCGCAATCCCTTTTCTTTTGGTCCCAAAATTGATATTCCGTCCTTCTTTTTCCCATGAGCTACCAGGGTATCACCGGTCCTGATGTCTTTTGACCCTACGATCACTCCAATATTTCCAGCCTCGATGGTTGAGATTTCAATTGCCTCATCCGCTTGCATCTGGAGCAATCGTGATACGCGCTCTTTTTGACCATTGGTGGTATTGAGCAGAACGGTCCCGCTTTGAAGCTTGCCCGCATAGACTCGCACAAACACCAAAATGCCCTTCATTGGGTCACTAATGACTTTGAATGCTAATGCACAAGCGTACTGGGCGTTATTAGGATCTACCACGATGCTCTCAGACGCCTGTCCAGGGATTATGGCGCTGCCTTTGCCTTTTTCTTTGCTTCCTTTGCCCTTTGTCCCCTTGGCTTTGGTAACACTGGTTGTGATGGCTCGAGGAGGTGGCATTTCTGAAGGACTGGGTAGGTATTCAATTACTGCCTCCAGCAGAGGCTGGACCCCAATGTTTCGGAAGCTAGCCCCACACAATACCGGTACAACATTCCTGGCTAAGGTAGCGGTACGGAGTGCTCTTTTGATAGACTCAGGAGCCACGGCCATGTAATCGTCAGTTTCCAAAAACTCTTCAGTCAAAGTCTCGTCGAATTCGCAAAGAGTTTCGACAATTGCGGTACGCGCCTTTGTCAGCTCCTGGAAGATATCTGGATAATTCGATCCAGTCACCTCCTGAGCAGTAACCTGCTTACCGTCAGTGCCCTCTTCCCAGATGATCAACTTCTTTTCAATCACGTCTAGCACCCCTCGAAACTGGTCATCCTCGGACGAATCAAAGTATGGTAAATTGGCGATTGCAACTCTAGTGTTCAACTTTGATACAACCTCCTTCACAGTTCTGCCAAAACCCGCGCCCGCGCGGTCCATTTTGTTAACGAACACCAACCGTGGGATCTTGATCTCTTCAGCCTGCTTCCAAACCTTTTCAGTTTGAGCCTCAACACCTGCGACGCCATCCAGCACAGTAACAGCTCCATCCAGCACTCTGATTGATCGGATTACTTCAAACGTAAAGTCGGCATGGCCAGGGGTATCAATTAGATTGATCTTGTGTGACGCCCAGTCAAATGTGATCGCGGCAGCAGTGATGGTTATCCCTCGGGTTCTTTCGGCGGGTAAGTAGTCCATGACAGTGTCACCCTGATCCACATCACCAATTCGGTTTGTTAATCCAGAATAGTACAGCATTCTTTCAGTAGTCGTCGTCTTGCCCGCATCAATATGAGCAATAATACCAATATTCCTCACCTCAGAGCTGAACTCACGGCGGCCCTGAGCGCCGCGAACTCTGTAGTCGTAGCTGTCACGAGCTGCCCTTCTAAAGCAATCATTCCAGCTTGCCAATCGATTCGCTAATCGTCTATAGACTGGCCCACCACCTTTGGCCGGTATGGGGCCTCTCCTCCACACCGTCATCTTGGGCTGATCTGAAATTTCAGTCCCGGCTGAAATAACTTTTAAATCTTTTTGCTGGGACGAACACCCCCAGTTAGAACCCAAGCACGATGGGTAGGTAGACAATCGCGAAGGCACCAATGGGATCGGTGAAGCAGCCAGTACTAACTAGATTTCGATATCCGGGCTACATACTTCAAGTTCCTTCAGGATGATCCTGAAATGACAATGCCTGTGGCGGCGATTGAGAGTTTGGTCACACTTTTGAACATTAGCGAGCGTAAGTGAACGAACTGGATGGATGGATAAGCCTCGAAAAGGATGCTAACAACAGCGACTACGTCGGCAGAACTGATAAAGGTTTTGGATGAGGCCTCTACCACACTGAAGCAAAGCGTCAAGAACTCCGTCAGCTTGTCTGCTGGCTGTGATTTGTTCATGCGATTTGTGCTACGGAATATTAACGAATACGGGGACTGGGAGGCCTGCCAGCGACACTTGATTGAAAACGGCAAGCTGTTTGTGGAGCGGGCGAAGACATCGCGAAAGAAAATCGCCACCGTGGGGTTGCCGTTCATTCGAGATGACGACGTGCTGCTGGTCCACTCGCAGTCTCGAGCGGTCATTGCGCTGCTGGTTCGAGCTGCTCAACAATTTGTTCGATTCCGTGTTTACATTACCGAATCGCGCATTTCAAACCAAGGATTCAAAATGGCAGCAGTGCTGCGGAGAGCGGGAATCCCCTGTTGCGTAATCTCAGACTCTACGGTTGGGTTTGTTATCGATAAAGTCGACAAGATTCTGTTTGGAGCTGAAGGAGTAGCTGAGTCGGGAGGAGTGATTAACGAAATTGGAAGCTACCAGGTAGCAGTTCTAGCTCGCAATGCAAACAAGCCATTATATGTTGTGGCTGAATCCCATAAGTTTGTTCGACTATTTCCCATTTCACCCAGCGATGTTCCTACCGACGCGCTTGAGTTTACGACTAACCAGGCTGAGGACGAGACAGCATTAGATGGCCTTGCCCAGAACTCTCCTCAGATTGATTTTACTCCTCATCAGTATATCACTGCACTCATCACAGACCTCGGAGTCCTGACTCCTAGTGGAGTGAGTGAAGAACTGATCAAGATCTGGTTCGACTAAAGAAACTATTTCAAAAATTCGTCAAAGTATTCCGAGGGGGAAGTGGTAGGCTCCAACTGTTGCCGACTCTTGGCTAGTAGCTTCTCGCCATACTGCCATGACTCGTCTGTGTCTCGATCATACCATGCAATTGGCACGAATGCCTCTTCATCTGCCAGTTTCTTGGCTGCCAATGCCCCGGAGTATTTTGGCCCTGTTTCTCCCGCGAGTCGGGCAGACATCTGGATTGCGCGGGTCTCCTTGGGTCTTTTATCGGCTTCCTTCTTTTCTAGTGCTTGTGCAATCTCACGATCTGTCTGGATCTGTTTGTCCACGTATTTGAATTGGGGCTGCAATTGAGCCACCGACGAAATAGAAGTCAAGTGTAATTCTCCGTCTTTAAAAACACCAACCATGTAATTTCGACTGTTAGTACCATCCTCCTGGCATTGTTTGAAAACCCCGCCCATCGTTTGTCGGTCCAGTCGGTTCCATTTCTCTCCCTTTTCCTGGTCATAGAACCGACCGGTATCAATTGGCAAGTCTACTTCTACGCATCGAGAGTTTGGTTTGAGTCGAGATTCAAGGATACCCGTATTCATAGAATTGACCAATGGAAACTGCTTGGAGCGGGTCGGGTACTGAAACAAATGCAATTGGTTAGCTAGTCCACTAGCGACGTAGACTGGAAACTGCTGGACTACAGGGTCCTCGCCATCGTAGTTTGAGTCGAGCTCGACGGTGGTCACTGCAGCCTGAGACTGAGAGGGAGCAGAGCGCGTTGATTTTGCTGTAGACCTTGTCGACTTTGTCGCTTTCGGTGAGACTTGTGTTGGTGGTTCTGGTAACTCCTCTAGTGCCGAGGCGGAGGCAACTGGGAGCGACGGATCTTCGATTTCTGCTTTCACTTCAATATCATCGTCCTCGTTTACAAACAAGCTGCCTTCTTCGTCGGACATTCTCTAGTTTGCGGCGAAAATTGCTGCCGAGAGGCCTAGGATCAGATCAGAGCCTTCAATTTCACTAGGTAAGGCTCGCTTTTACAGT
>PPJJ03000052.1:0-95410 GCA_003705735.3 Blastobotrys peoriensis | reverse complement strand
CCGGGGTGGGCATTGATGTGGGTAAATAGTCCTTAGAATGTCGTCCTTAGATTGTGGTCCTTAGATTGTGGTCCTTAGATTGTCGTCCTTAGATTGTGGTCCTTAGATTGTCGTTAGACCTGTCCTTCAGATTTCGTAATATGTCGTATTTCCCCCCGTGATGCCTTCACAGACACCGCCTTCGCCATTGTACTCCACCAATCCGAAGACGGATGAAAGTGCCAACGGCCATCTGCTGAAAGCAGGAGTCCCAAGATTTCCAAGATTCCTCATTACCACCAGGGGTAACTCGGCTCGCCCAGTCGTCAAGGGGGCCCAGGCGATCCCAGAGGGACCTCTGAACGTGGTGGCGGAAGCCAATGCCCGAAGGCAAAGACGTCGCCGGGCTGTTGCCAGCGGGGTCGGGTCGGGTCGAATGTGCTATATAATCTACAGTCTGTCTCCCCCAATACGCCAATTGAGGTAGATGCTGAGCGCCACACGGCATGCCCTCCACTGTTTCCAGCGAAGTTAAAACCCTGGCGAGATCCATCCGCTCCGTCAAGCAGACTAAACAATTATCCGTCGTAAATGCCTTAATCGCCAGGTATGGGGCCCACGAACCGGGATAAAACTTTCATAACTGGTTAGTAACTCAAATTCAAGGTCAGGTAATACTTATCCGCTCGGCAATGGAGTGCCGTTATCAGTCCTATGGCTGGTCGCCCTATTGGTTCGTTAGTAAGTCAAATCCTAAAGTGACGGCTGTACTTATCTGTCCGGCAATGGGTACCGGAATCCTTATGGCAGTGACAGGTCGTGACCCTCTACGGGTCTGTGGCAAGCCCTAGAACCCGCGATGGGCTGTTTGGGGTCCTAGAACTTACCGGTACCGGGCTATAGAGTCTGTACTGGGGGGTGTGGCATTCTCCATGCCTGGTACAAACCCCACAGCCCCTACCTGAGATCAAATTGGCCGTCGAACTCGGCCTGTGGCAAGCTCCAGGGCCCAGGGATTGGGCATTGCAGGATAAAAGCGGGAGCCCTGAGACCTGCCTCCGTCGAGCCCGAGAACCTGCACAGGAGGGTGTGGCATTATACCTGCCTGGTGCAAGTCCTAGAGCCCCGTCTCCAGAATCTGTCACTGCGTCGTGTGCTGTCGTTGCGGCGCGTAATGGTGAAGTACCCAATAATTGCGGCGATAACAATGGCCAACGCGACGCGTGTCGTCGTCTGAATTGCTTCCTAAAAGAGGTACCAGTGTCTTGAATTGAGCGTATAAGACAGTGGGGCAATGATTCAGATGTCATTTATGTATCACTTATGAATTGATTATTATACGCGAGATGTGGGTGGGGGAAGACCTAGCATGACCCGGTTGAATAGCGCAAATCAGACAAGTCAAATTTTTCTGTGGAGGTGCACATGCAATTGGGACGTAGCAGTGGTGACAATGACGGATTTTTACATACTCGGTGCTTTCGTGCTTTGCTATGGTTCGGTGAGATGCAGCTGCAGTAGTGATAAGGCATATCATGGTTGCTTTTTCTGGGACACTGCCATCCTGGATATTCAGGGCAAAGGGAAGAAAAAGTAAATAATAGGTTTTATTTTCGGCAATTACTGGGACAAACATCTACACAGGTCTGAATGGGGCATTCGTGCAATCGGAGACACTCGTATGGACCCATTGATTCCAGTGCCCGTCCGTGTTCTTAAAATTTCTTACAATCAGGCTGTCAGCCAACCCAGCACCAAGCGGGCCCATTGTGACGCGAGCGGTGACAAACGGTGCGATGAGCCCTAACCCTCGCGCAGCCGCACAACAGAGCCATTTCTCAGCCCTAGCCTAGGGCTGGAGGAAGCGATATTTCAGCTACGCGAATACATCTGGCTGGATCGTGCGCATTAACTTTCCTGATTCCTACTAGAGACGGTCTCGCTTTGCTCATCGCAGTGTCTAACTTTTTTCACATTTAACGGGATGTCCTACACCTGGAAGCAGACTCTCGCGGAAGTCACTGTCTCGATCCCTGTTCCACAAGGAACCAGGGCTAAACTGGTGTCGGTGTCAATTGCCCCAAAATCAATATCGGCTGGCCTCAAAGGCTCAGAGCCCCTAATAAAAGGTGACTTGTTCAATTCAATTCAAGTGGATGAGTCTACGTGGACAATTGACGACCAGAAGGAGCTGGTGATTACGCTTGAGAAGGTCAATAAGTCTGAGTGGTGGCCGCATGTGGTAACGACGGATCCCAAGATTGATGTGTCCAAAATTCAGCCGGAAGCGTCCAAATTGAGCGACCTGGATGGCGAGACCCGTTCAATGGTCGAAAAAATGATGTTTGATCAGCGACAGCAGCAGCAGGGTTTGCCGTCCGCGGACGAGCTGCGCAAGAAGCAAATGTTTGAGAAGTTCAGGCATCAGCACCCGGAGATGGATTTCTCGAATGTCGAGCCGGAGTTCAAGTAGGGCCGAGTACGATCCATCGAGGGTCTAAAGGCAATCAAATGCCTGGGAGCTCCTAAGGACCAAAGTCCACCTGAGAAAGTATTAGCATAGGACTTAACAATTGTCAATTGATAATAGCATTAGCATTAGCATAACTTAAATAGGACCCCACGGTCAGGCCATTGCGCTAGTCTCCAAAACTGAACGCACTCATGTCCGGCTCTTCAAACGCTTGCGCGGTGGGTTTGACTCGACCAAACCCAAACCCATTGAGGTCTTCTGTTTTCTTAGCATCACCACTGGACGCAGCCGGGGCCGGAGTGCTAGAGCGAGCAAAATTGAACCCGCTAAGGGTGGGTGCGGTAGTTGTAGACGCTCGTGTCGAAATCGGAGTGGAGACTCCTGACGGTCGCTGACTTCTGGGATTGCTGAACCGCCAGTTGCGCACCAAGTCTAACGCCAATACCTCACATCCCATCCTCGTATAAATCGCAGCAGTCTTGCTAACAAAATCAAACTCCTGGTTAATCCTGACTCCCGTGTTATCGCGCAAGTACCGATACAGTGTGATCAATACTGGGTCATCGTACAAGAACCACTTGGCGTCTGTCTTTGGCGGCGCCGCTAGCGCATCAATTGCGTCCTTCGTTTGCCCCATTACGTAGTAGGCCCAGCTGAGTGTCCATTTGTCACCCTTTTCGGCAGATTCCGCAATGATATTGTCCAGCAAGGATTTTAGCACCGGCCCATCATCGCGGCGTTCGTACACTCGAGCCACTGCAATTGCCAACGACACGTCGCCCACGTAGCGTACCAGCACATTGACGGCGTCTGCTGGCGCATCGCCAAGCAGGAAGAAGGCGGCAGCGTACTCATACCGGTGCTTTCCAATGAGTGCATATGCATTTTTGAGTGCTGCGGATTTCCACCGCGGTTCGGAGTAGTCATTTGCCAGCAGCTTCATTGTCTTTTGCTGCTCCGGATGTGAAGACGCAGTGCGCCACAATCCCACAAGAATTGACTTTTTGCGCAGTGCCAGGTAGTACAAAGAGCACGCGACAGGGTCTCTAGTGGTGCCTCTTTTGCTGAAATGGCTCCGTCCAAGCTTCTCAAACACTTCTACCAGCCTTTCCTGCCGCAACCAGTACGAAAGACCTACCTCACGCGCTGCAGGCCAGAGCAACGTGTCAGATTTGTCTACAATTGACAGTAAAATGTCTTGAGACTCGGAGTGGAGCGCCCAATTAAAGTCTCGCATCGTCATAGCATCCTGGGTGCTGCGATGGATCTTGAAAAGTCGGTACCCCAGCACAAAATTACACCCGTTTTCATCCATTGATCGACGGTGAGTCTCAGTTTCCTGCAACGCCTCAATTACTGATGCCAGTGTGATCTGCTGATGCCGGGTGAGGTAAGGAAGCGACACTTTCTGAATCCACTCGGACAATTGAGCTAACGTGTCGTCAGCGGACATCTCGAACACACTGCTACGGCGACGAGGCATTCGTCTGCTACCATTCACTGGCCCCGTGGTGCCCGCGGTTCCAACAGAGGCACTCTCTGGGAAGAATACGTCAGGAATATCTAGGTCCGACATAATCTCTGGCGAAAACTTCATCCGCTCGAGCAATGTCGCCAGGATCTTCTTCACTTCGGGGATTTTGCCTGCATAAATTGACTGGATGAGCAGTTGTGGAGAGTACACCGGCAATGGCCCATTCAGCACTCCGCAGGCATCGAAAATCGTCGCCCCCTGAACGTACTTCTCTGGAATTCGCGAGCTTAGCAGGGCATGAGTCGCCTCGTCGCCACTGTCAAGCTTCTCATCTTGAATAAATAACTGGTTGCCTGCTGCGACCACAAATGCACCCTGACGTAACCAAATGGAATCGCCAATTTGATGGCTAGTAAACTGGTCAATGGACACTTTACGGAACGGTGCCCACGACGGTGTCTCGTTAGTGTAGTCAAACCGCAACTGGCAGTATAACACAACCTCCTGGCTAGCAAACCCGACACCTAAGACCGATTGAGCGTCAGGGGTACTAGTCCAGTCGAGATCCGAGATTGGGCTCTTGTCATCAAAAGTTTGCTCGAACTCGAGCAGTTCATTCCGGGCGTCCCAAATGCTCAATTTTGTCCCGCGCGCGTCAATTGTCGCTACTTTATGGGTATTCGACACCTGGGCGCGAGAGATATTTGGCTCCTTGCTTGCTACCGACCCAGTCTCAACCATTTCAAGTCCGCCACCACCATTGACACCCGCAGACCAGATGCGCATAACTCCAAGAGTAGAAATTGTGATAAGCACATCCTTTTCAAACATTCCCGCAGCGTTCAGCTCATCAACACTCTCTGCGCGCCACCCAACTGGATCCACTGGCACTGCCAAAGCCAGTTTCTCATCTGAGGGAACTGCCAGCGACGACTTACCCAGAAACTTGATGCCGGCCTTGTCAGAATCGATAGTATACGCCTCAATTTCACTGTAATCATAGACAACCACGAGGACGGTGGCCCCAGGGAGCATGAAGAAACTCGCCGGCGGTGTGATTGAAGGGTCCAACGCAGGGGATCCAGGAGAAGATCCCGGGAAGGACCCGGCAGCAGTTTTAAGCGCCGTCAACTGGGTCGGCCGCCGAGTTTCTCTGCTACTTGCGGCTCTGGCAGCTTCAATCGCAGTCTCATGCCGACAATCCCACAGAACAATGTCTCCGGAAGCCACCAACGTGACAACGAAATCACCACCCGCCAGCAGCGCTGCCGCCACTACCACTGATATTATCCGTGAGGTCCGGCGAATTGTGGTCACCGCTTTGGTCGACCGGGTGATTATAGGCTTCCAAACGTGGTTTTCCACGAACCGGGACGTAGAGAATAGTGCGAGGCCGTCCTGGCCACGGACTAGTCTCTGGACCGACTTCTGGTGTCCAGTAAGAATCGACATTAGCTTCCAGCCTCGACGTGGCGACGCTAACATGTGGTCTAAATCCAGCCCGAACTGGCAAATTGCTCCGTGATCGAGATCGTGAGAGAGGATTGTCAAGTCCGGGGCAGATTTCTGCAAATCGGTCGAGTAGCTGAACAGCACTACCCGGGATCCGATAGGACGCGAGCTGACCACTTTTGTCAAGTCCCACTCGCCAATTGGCTTAATGACTGGCAGCTTGCGGTCATGCTTCCAGCTTGGTGAGCACCCCACGTTTTCCAACGAAAAGCCCTTGAGTAGTACTTTTGATCCCACATGCTCAGCAGTAAAGCACAGCTCAGGCTGCAAAGCTCCCAATTCCGCAACTTTACCATCATTAGATGACTCCTGTGCCGTCTTCCCATCTCCTGCCGGCGCTTGCCTCCCCACTACCCTGACCACCGCTCGAGAGACGTCTGCATTGTTTACAATGACAAAAAACCGAGGATTCACCGGCATGCTTGCCCAGAGTTGTAAATTGCTGTTGTCTCGGCTGTCGTACGGCATCCATACACGAAATATACTGTCGTCCGCTGTAGTGTAGAGAGTGTTTTCAATTGCTTGGTGCGCACTGAGCGGTCGCTTCCATTCTAATCCGACCACCGGCGCGGGATGCCGTAAATATGCAAAATCAAAAGACGTGTTTTCAGGGTCGAATGAAGATCGTCTCCACAGCTTCACCAGACTATCGTTTGGCCCAATTGTCGCTACTAAGCTCGCGTCAGGGCACACTTCCAGGTACTCAATTGGTGAAGCCAATTGCTGCGACCACGTCAAAACCGAACAAAACTTATCATCATCCTTCAATCTCCATAATCTTAGGGTCCGCGATCCACTAAACAGCTCGTCTTTCCCACTCCATCCAATACAGTTTACCCCGCCATCGTCAATCGTCAGCTCCAATTCCCACCGTATTGGCTGGCCAAAGATAACCCGAGCGCCAAAAATAAGCACCTTGGTATCTGTCGCTACCGCTATCCGCCCACTTTCGGGCTCCATCCGCACCGCGATTCCATCCCCGGGCAGGTACACCGTCTGAAGCAGCACAGTCGTCTCCTCTAGAATCACAAGGTTATTCCCCGAGCAATATGCCTAGTTAGAACGGGAATTTAAAAGCACTCAATCGTGCCACTTACAACTATCCTTCGGCCATCCCATAATGTGGTGTGGACGCCATTAGCCCGGGCATTAGGCTCTCCAGGCAGAAAGGTGATCATGGGGTGTAGGAAAGGGACGGAGGCAGATTGATGTTAAAGATAGCGCACGTGTGATATATCACGTGATGCGATTGCGGCGATCGCCTGGAATCTACCAATATTTGGCCAATTCTGCTTAATTCTGCTCAATTCCGTTCAATTCCCGCCCACTTACACCCAATCACGCCCAATTCTAGTCTTATTCATATTCATTCATTACATGCATTCATAATTACCTAACCTCTCCAAATCGTCTTTCCCCCCCTTTGTCAGCGCTTACTGCCTGTGATTCCTAGTGCTCGACAGATCACAATCACTGGCATACACACCGTTCGCACCACAGTCGCAATGGTCTGAACAATGATCGATACCTGGTACAGAATCCACATCAGCACGAACAATTCGACCACCACAACCACGTTTTGTAGTGACGGTACCATGTCCGCAACGGCATCGATTGGTTTCAATACCACTGAGAATCGAGCCCAACTTCGAAAAACGTTGACGAAATGGGAGTAAATTGGGGCCCCGGCACCCGCTGGGGCTGGAACTTCACCGTCAAAGATTGTAGGCGCAATCGTACGACGATCGGACAGGTCCATGACCGACTCGCCCGATGATCCAGGAATTGGGCCACTACCAGGGGGCATCAGCTGAGGTAAAGTCCGGCGACGTTGATTCGGCGGTCTTTGGAAAAAGAACTTCATAGTCTTGCGCATTCGGCGCTGGGCCTTTGTTTCTCCCTCAACCATTGCCCCTGAGGCCATGGGCGCACCACCTGGCCCGCCAGCAACGACTGTGCCAGCTGGACCGGTTCCGGCCGCAGAAGCTAGAACTGTGCCTGGAATCGGTCCAGGGACAGGGCGGCTAGCACGAGACAGTTTATTCGATTCAGGTGAGTTTGGCGGAGACGCGTCCATAATGGACTTTGCGTCGTAATCGCTGGGCTCTTCATCCCTGGCGGCAATGATAGTGGGCTGGACAAACGAGCTTGGCATGCGGTAATTTTGCTTAGGCCTTGAGCGGTCTTTCGAAGACCTTGCTTTATCGCCACCTTTACCACTCTTACCTGCACCGCCGGGAACACCTCCTGGAGGTACTGGCGGCTGGTCGCCCCCTTCGCCAGCCCACGACCACCCGCTGAACAACCCTGAGACCTGGTTTGAGATGTAATCGCGCGAAGACAGCCAGTAATTGTACATTTGACGGCCGGGCTCTTCCTCCTTCTCGTCTGGAGACGGGGCGGGTGGCGACGCCAGAGCACCAGCTGCACCACTTTGAGCCCCTGCTACTGCGCTGCGCTGGACAGAAGGCGAACCGGTAAATGTGACTCTACTCTGGCCAGCTCCCTGGCCGCTCACACTGCCAACGCGAATGCCTCGTGACCGGGCGTATGCTTGCTGTAGGTGTTGGTTTTGCAGTTGCTGCTGATAGATATGCTGTTGATGGAGCTGCTGCTGTTGTAGAGCAGTGAGAGCTGGAGCCGACCCGTGGCTTCGAAGCTGGGTTCCTCCTCCACCCGCGGCCTGAACTGCGGCCTGTCCTGCGGCGGCGGCGGCAGCTGCCGACTGGCTTTGGTACGTCATTCCAGGAGAGTAAGTCCCAGTAGCGTACGGATCAATATCCTGACCCCCCAGCTGCTGTTGGTATACGTTCAGCGGGTGGTCCTGGCGACGCTTCTTCATTTTGGAGAAGAGGGCCTTGGCTGAGTACTTTGAGGGCTCTTCGGCCTCTTCGAACAGGGTCCTTGAAATGAGCCCCCTGGGAGCCGGCTGGGCCCTAGCAGTAGTCGATGAGGGATCACCGGCAGTACCGAGACCTCCGACAACTCCAGGCGATAGGCCGTCAGATTCTGTGTGTGTGACGGTCGACCGCGGCGAGTGAGCACTGTCCCCGCCGTCGCTCTCAGGGGTGATGTTTATACCGATGTCTCCAGGGATGATGGGATGGCGGGGCGGTGACGGAGAAATAATGGTCTGGCTGGGAATCGAACTCGCAACCCCTGGCGACACCGTCACTGCGGGTCGGTTGAGGCGGGAGGTCATGAGATCCTGTTGGTAGTTATGCAGAGATTGTTGAGATTGCTGGGGTTGGCCAAAGAATGAAGGGAAGAAATGCTGTTGTTGCGGCAGTTGCTGCTGCTGCTGATGCTGATGATGCTGTGGCTGTGACTGGTAGAGATGCTGAGGTGTAGATTGTATCTGATGCTGATGCAAATGGGATGGGGACACAATTGAACTTTGGTTGCCATTAGACATAGTAGTAGCAGCTCCCCCTACTCCTACTCCGGCGGCTGTGCCTGCAATTGTGGGACCGAAATCGTATTCAGAATAAGCTTTGTCGTCTGAGCTACTGCCATGGCCGTGGTTGTGGTGATCCAAGTCATGGTCCTCTTCCGACAATTGCCCCACCTCGTCTTCAGCTTGGTCGTGGGTAGTGTCAATGTATGCCATCCATTGTTGGTTTCGTCGCAATTCGTCTTCTTCGCGCGCCCGCTTTCGCTCTTTTTCTCGGATCACGTCGTCCTGGAACGAAAAGTACTGCTGGTCGGCGTGCTTACCGCCCTCTCGAGAGTTACGCCGCGATCGGGGGTGCGACGGATGCGGAGTCACGCGAGCTCCTTGGCCATCGTTGATATACAAGACCGGCTGTTTGGTTTTCCGCTGCTGCTGGGACTGGGACTGGGCCTGGCGAACAATGTTACTGTACAGATCCGGTGTCGCACTGGTGCCTGGGTGGTGAGAATGGGCTGATGCTCGAGTCGCCGGCCGAGCACGTGAGGTTGGTCGGGCCTGGCTGGAATGCCGCGAGGTGTGTGGTCCAGGGGTCTGGCGAGACTGAGGTCGAGGCGTCTGTCTAGGGGTATTGAATCGGGCAGGAGTGTGAGAAGTCGGTGGGTTAGGATTGGGCCGAATCCCCGGATGGGAAGTAGCTGGTCTCAACGCTTGAGGATGATGCATCACCGGCTTGGTTCCGGCAGTGCCGCCGCCATGGTGGTCGTCCGACTCCACTGAGCTAGCAGTTGTATCGCCAGCATCACCGCTACCGGGCCCTACCCCCTCATCGTCGCCATCGTCTTCGCTGTCAGACTCCTGTAGGGTGTCGTGGATGATCTTGAACGTTGAGTCTTCGCGATTGTCATCCTGATGAAGCTGTTCAGTGGCAGACCCTACAAACGATCCTTCTCCTGCTCGAGCCAGATTATTGACGGTCTTGTTGAGCGTTCGGAACGCTCGATTCAGCTTCTTGGTGGGCTTTCGACTCACAAACACCTGGCTCAGAATCTTGTCTGGCTCGTCCTCTACGCTAGACATTTCATCAACAACGATCGAGATCAGATCAAACTGTCAACTGAGATCAAGTGAGATGGAGACCAAATGTGATGGATCGAAGTTCAAGAGATCGATGCCTCTACAACTGCCCACTGGTATGGCCGCCGCGCCCACTGCAAACCTTTGCCCGCGTGTTCACAGATGTATCCTTCTATTATCGTCTACCGACTAGCCTCCCGATTTTTGATGTGTCTTGCAGCCTCAAATCACGACGATCGAGCGTAGCAACCCCCCCAGGAAAACTCAAAATCGCAGAATCGGGCTGAATATGACGCCAGGCAATTTCTCCAAGATGCCACCGTCAAACCCATCCACTTGCAAGACTCTTCTAACGTTGCTAGTCTCGTGTTTAGTGAATTTGCATGTCTCGCGTCGGCTCTTTCCGCTTCGTGCTGCTTCGTGCTGCCTCACTATACCTCCTGTCCCGCTGCCCTGCTTGTCATTCTCAGCCTGATGCACCTAATTAATCGGGAGGCAGGTAACAATGCTGGCTGCGGGGCTACTCAATTTAGACATCACAGGGGGGGGATTGCATATGGATGCGAGCACGACGCAGGTATAGCAGATGAGGCTAAGGGGAGACGACACAACTGGCAGCAGAGTGGGTGGAGAGGTGGAGGCGAACTAACAATGGTGGTGGTGGAGGCCGACTGTCGTCTAAAACATGTCTTGGACAGACGGTGGAAACGATGTGTCTGAATGTCTTAGATGTGAGACATTGATGTCTTGAATGCCGCGCGAAGCTACGAAAATAGAACCGCCCCGGCGAGGAGTCACAGCAGGCGAGCTACGAAGTGTAGCAGAGCCAGCTGGCGACCAGCTAGCGGGTGTTGTTTTCTGAGCGCCTGATAGAGTAATGATCGTGCACTCTGAGCGGCATCTTATCAATCAATTTCATAACTATAATAATTTAGACATATATGCTAATAGCGAGTGGTAAGCAGTAGAACGAATGGTCGTGACGCGGAGAGCAATTAGACCGCAAGGCCCAATCCAGCTCGGAGAGCTTCAATGACACCCTCAACTTCGTGAGAAACTCGGTCAAGGTTCTCTCGAACGACCTCTTCAACGGGCAGGTAAGCAACGGTGTCTTCCTCGACATCAGGTCCAGGGACAAACGCGTCCCAGTCAACGTCGACGACTTCAGCATCTTCAGCCACGGCCCCGTCAGCAGACTCGGTCCAGAACGAAGTCAGGTTGCCACCAGCACCGTTGTACGCAAGCACGTTAGGAGAGTCCGCGTCCAGGTCAGTGATGATGCCCTTGGTTCCGTAAGAAATCAAGTTCTTCTTGAGCTGGGCAGGCGAGACTGGGCCAGAAGTAGCAAACAGCGAGTCAGACGACGGCTGGAGCGACAAAAAGTAT
Organism: Blastobotrys peoriensis; assembly: GCA_003705735.3. Classification (NCBI taxonomy): domain Eukaryota; kingdom Fungi; phylum Ascomycota; class Dipodascomycetes; order Dipodascales; family Trichomonascaceae; genus Blastobotrys; species Blastobotrys peoriensis. Next base: position 84,118 of record PPJJ03000052.1, on the reverse strand, counting down.
GCCAAAAGGCCGGCAATGTGAGGAGACGCCATCGAGGTACCCGACAATGTGGCCAGGGCACTAGGAGAGCCAGTGTAGGTAGACAAAATGTTCACTCCCGGAGCAAACACATCAACACACTTGCCGTAGTTGGAGAAGTACGCTCGGTCATCAGACAGAGCAGTGGCACCAACAGTCACCGCGTTCTCGGCAGCAGCAGGGGAGTAGTCGCACGCATCAGCGTTATCGTTACCGGCGGCGACGGCAAAGTGGATGCCAGCCTTGACGGCAGCGTTAACAGCCAAGTCAAGCGAGGGCGACTTGCCTCCACCAAGCGACATGTTGGCAGCAGCACCCTTATAGCCCTTCTTCTTGTTTCGAATGTTCTTGATGTGCTGAGAGGCGGCATACTCGACACCCTTGAGAACGTCGGACATGGTACCGGATCCGTTGGATCGCAACACCTTGACGGCGACAATGTTGGCCTTCTTGGACACTCCGTACTGCTTGCCGGCAATAGTGCCGGAGCAGTGCGATCCGTGGCCGTTTCCATCCTCATCAGCGTCTCCGTCGGGAATGGTCTTGCCCCACTTGGCTCGGCCCTCAAAGTCCTCGTGGGCAACGTTGGTGCCGGTATCGATCACATAGACATCGACACCGTCGCCACCCTCGCTATCATAGAGGTACTTGTTGAATGAGCCCAACGACAACGGATCGCGGTGGGAGACACGGGCCAGACCCCATGGAGCACCAGTCTCCACATCAAAGTCCGACGCGAACACTCGCGAGTCGTGCTCGACAAACAGCACCTCGTCCGACTGGCGAATGAGGTCGATGGTGTCGGCGGCAAACTTGCCCGAATATCCCCGCAACGAGTCACCAAAGTCAAATGCATGCTGGAGGCCCGACAAGAACCCCTCAGACAAAAATGGGTGCTGAGAGTCCCGCTTTCGCAGCGTGCTCAAAGCATTAGCATGGGCTTCAGCGACCCAAGTGTGATGCTTGGCAGCCCGGTCCGGGTCCACATCCTTCTTGAACACCACAATATACGAGTCCTCAATCTTGTTCTGGGCGCTCTTAGCCGACAAGTAAAGAGGGCTTGACCCGTGCTTGGGGTTGATGTCTTGGACTCCGTACGGAGCCTCGGCGACGGCGCTGGAGCCTCGGGCATGTTCCGAGAATGCCGTGATAGAGTTAGCATCATGGGGGATCACCAGGGCTGCCGCCAGAGCGGTCAACAACGGTGCCGTAGCAAGGACACTAAACTTCATGGTACTTGGCAGGAAACACAATCAAAAACTCAAAAAAAGGCAAAAAAATATCACAGTCTATACAGCCAAGCTGTGAAGCACAGAGAGTAGGTGGCGGTCGGTTCGTGAGCTGGTTACACTGGGCGCCAGATATCTCGCGATCTCTGGGGGCCAAAACTAGTGTATACCTGACTTGTATGGACGACTGCGGTTATTTATATGATCAAAAGGCGGGGGGGGAACGGCGCAGATAAGGGCAGCCCGATAAGTACGCAGGGATGGAGACTTCGCAGAGGAAGCGAGTGGGGGTAAGACGCGACAACTGGCGGAAAAGAGACCAAAGAAGCTAAAAAAGGGCCATGCAGTGGCCACTGAGCGCCAGATATCATTGTACAGGTCGCTCTGGCCCAGTTTGTCCCGTAATATCTCGTTTCTAGGTCCGGTCCTTGTTGGTGGCGTCGCCCGATCCTCGGCCGATTGCGTCACAGACCGTCATATCATCTGACTACGGCTCATCGATAAGGCAGGAAGGCAAGCGCGCCGGCTAAAGAGGTAGCGAGGACGGTAAGGACTGCGGGCAAACACCAGAGACGACCGATCCGGCCGGCATTGCGGACGCGATTGTAGACGCGATTGTGACTGCGGATTCGAGTGCACAGTAGTGAGGGCCGGTGCCCTGCCTACCTAACCTCTACGTCGCTTGTCGGCTGCGTTCCATACTGTGACTGATTCGTTCATGGCGGTACCCGTCACGTGTGGGTACGAGCAGATTGGTGCGCAATTTGAGGAACGAATTAGCTAGAACTGGTGAGGGAAGTAGGGTCGAAGTGAGCTTCGTGTATAGTACGAGCGGCCAGTATCAATTGCTGGTGTCTGGCTGGGCTGGCATGGCTGCTGACGACTGGCTATAGAAAAAGATTGGCTAGCGTGCTAATTGCTTGTGATGGAGGAGCAGCATGGCCGGTTTGACCGACAACTACATAGATGCTGCGCTGAGTTTTGACCGTGACAAATATGCTGCGCTGAGTATTGACTGCTCAATAGCTGTGATTTAGTGGCTGGCTTGCGCTAATTGGCATGCCAACAGCCTGGTGACTGTCGACACTCAGGCGTAGGGCAACCCGCCTCGAAGGTAATAGTGTGCTTTACGTGTACTGCTCTGGCGATTCGGTGCGGGAGTAGGCAACGGCACAGCATTGTAGTCCAGGTGCCGTCAGCCCAAATGCTGCAGCTCCATTCATTGAAGTACCGCTGGCGCCTGCCAATTGCTAATTGCTGTCAACTGCTACGTCCACTAATATAATTATTCACTCATCGCCGCCTAATCGATCAGCATATACACCACTCGCTCAAAGTTTCGCGGTCCCTCGTATTGCTGCAATTGTGGTCTGTCGTGCCGACATGTGGAAGACGTCGTATCGCTGGCAGAGTTTGTGTCTGCGTATTGTGGAGAACGCCACGTATCGACGTTTGAGACTTCCGCTGCCTCTATCTCTGCTTCAGACGTGCTGCAGGTCTTAGCTCCCATTCAATTAGACATTGTAATTGGTCTAAGTCTGCCAAGGACGGCCCAAGACCCTGAATCTACCATTTTGAATTGCCCTCGTAGCAGACGACCCGGCCGCACTTGTTGGTAGGCTTAGCGGGCTTCGCAGTCTTATCAGCTCTTGGAGGGATGGCGCCTAAAGCTTATCAATCGCTCTCCTCAGATTCCCCCAACTCTAACCTCGTCCTTGATGCCGTCGTGCCACAACGCTGTCAGCGAGCTAACTTTGTTTTAAAGTTGACGATGTGTCTACCTAAAAATGGGGTGCGGACGCTTGGGCTGTGGATCCAATTTGATTATTGGCGAGCCAACTAGTACATAAATTGCCAGTTGCTCCCCTTGCCCCATCCGACACAATTCAACCCACCAGTTCGTCTCGATACTAGTTCGCTTCGATAGTCTGTCGCTCGCTTTTCGCAAAAAAATGTTCAAGACTGTTTGTCTGTTGGCAATGGCTGCTGCTGCATCCGCTCAGCAGCAGTTTGGCCTCATGGCTTACCGTGCAAGCGCAATGAGTAGCATTCCGTACCCTGTCAAAGTGACTGGCAGTTCGCTCACTCTCGGTGGACCTGGTCAACCATTTGTTGGCGGTATTGATGTGTACGGGAAATTGGCAATGGCCGCTACTGTCAATGGGCCGTTTGAGGGACAGTACATTTCGAATGAGGACGTTTCAAACAAGCTGTCGCTGACCAGTGATGGTGCTAGTTCGCGAGGAGTGTACTCTTACACTGGCGGGTACTTGACTTTGGATAACAATGCCGACTTCACTGCCATCCCTGACCGAGACGCCGGCCACTTCCATGTAGTCGCGGGTAACCAATTGACCACCCCGGGGTCGTTTTTGGTGTACTTGAAGGTCATTTCCACGTCTGAAATTGTCCGCAGCAATAACCAGAAGCGCCAGGCCATCACGGAGACCGCTACCGAGACTCCGGTCCCTGTGCCTCCAATCACAGTTACCACTACTGAGTCTGCCGCTCCTACTGATGTAACCACCACCGATGCTGCTCCCGATACCGTCACTACCATCACCGCAACGGACTCTGCAGTCCCCACGACGACTGGAGGCAGCGACGTGACCACCATCACCGAGACTGCCGAGCCCACTACCGGATCCGCCATCACCGTCCCGCCCACCACGATCACTCTCACCGAGAGCACCGGCACTGGGTCTGTTAGCGTGTCGACGGCTACCCGGTCGTCTGTGGTGACCAATTCGGGGTCAGCCGAAAGCTACAGCACAACTGTCACGGTAACGTCGTCCTGTGGACCTGGGTGCGCTACCCGCACTGCCCCTCCCCCTGCTCCCGTTCCTCCAGAAGAGACAACCATGATGCCACTGCCTCCTCAGGTCAACGGTGCTGCTAAGATGCCCCGAGCCATTGGCGCTGCCGCGGTCTGGCTTGCGGTTCTCGCAGCATAATGCTTTTTACTTTCTTATATTGCCCATGGCTTAATTAGATAATTTATAATAAATACTCGTATTGGCGCCGCTGTTTTGCCAAATCGTCCGTCGTCCGTTCTGGTGTCACTGTGGTCGCTTCGTGTGGGATTTGTCACGTCCCTGCATGATGTACACAGGGCCTTCCTAATCCCGGTTTGTGGGGACCGAGTCGGCCCGGGGCGGACGGACCCGAGAGGCTGCCTCGACCTGCGTCTCCACTGATTGCAGTATATAACTACCGGCTACCACCGAGTTTGCAAGTTCAAAAATGTCTTTGGTCCCCGTAGTTACTAAAAAGGCCCCAATCCCTGTCGCCGCCTACTCTCAGGCCATCAAGGCCGCTGGCTTCATTTACATTTCCGGCCAGGTCCCATTGACTACTGATAACAAGTTTGTTGAGGGAGGAAAGGAAGACATTCAAATTCAGACTCACCAGGTGCTCAAGAACCTGCGAGGAGTGGTCGAAGGCGCTGGTTCGTCATGGGAGAAGCTGGTCAAGCTCAACATTTTCATCACCGACATGTCCAAGTTTCCATTGATCAACGAGGTGTACGCACAGTACTTTACCACCCACAAGCCAGCACGATCCTGTGTTGCGGTTAAGGAGCTTCCTCTAGGAGCTGATATTGAGATTGAAGCAGTTGCTCTTGAGTAATGCGATTGATACATAGCAGAAAGTGTAGAACATGAAATGCAACTTTACAACTTAGAACTTGCAACTTTTCAACTTTTCAGGTGTGTGTTTTGAGTTGTGTGTGGCATTTACCACTCACAGGCAGTGTGGTCGGCGTATGGCAGAGTCAGCATGTTCTAATGTGTTGTGCACAGTACTTGGTGACGCCTAAAGATACTTCCCGAAGAAGCTGCACAATTGCTTAGCAACTTTGGGTCAGTCGCATGGGGCAATGCCTCGGAGAGTTGGCAATCTTCAAGATAAGCGCCAGAGTTTGCGTCTAATGCAGGGTCTAGCGCTGCAAACGACACAATTCCCCGGGACACGAGCTCGACGGTGTAAAGGATGTTGGCAGACTTGGAATGCCCATATCCCCACCATTTGTTGTAGGTCTGCCCGTCTGAAAACCCTGGGTCTTCCGCAAAGTATGGCGCAACTCTGTGGCCAGAAGACGTGAGATTGACCACCCGCCCCTTCTTAACCAGCGACGGCCGAAGCTTCTCGGTAAACACAAAATGACTGAAGTGGTTGGTGTGGAATTGGCTCTCTAGGCCGTCCCCGGTCTTGTGGTACGGAACGGCCATCATTCCAGCATTGTTGATAATGACATCAACGGAGTCAGTGAGCTTGAGCACTTCGGCCACGGCCTGCTTTGCCGATTGAACGCTTTGCAGGTCCAACAGTACCGTCTTCACACACTGGCATTGGGGTCGTCGTTCTTGATACTCTGCACTGTGTTGTCCAAGTCTTCCTGCTTGCGCCCCAACAGAACCACCAGATTAGCACCGTTGACTGCTAGCGCTCGAGCAGTCTCTGCACCAATTCCGCCTAGAGAGGTTCCCGTGACAGTGAATGTGCGGTCCTTGATTTGGGCCTTGAATGCGGAAGCGACTTCTTTGGCAGTAGTAGCGCGATTGAATGACAGCGATTTTTGTCTTTATCCTTCTCAGATACAGAGAGATCTATTGATACATGAGGGATATAGAGGGTCCTTATATAGGAAGCTGGTGGATCAAATTGAATACTCTCTTAGTACTCTCTCATGGCATTATGCCCGAGTTTTATGCTATCTCCATGAGGACCACGCTAGAGAACGCTGCTGGTATTTTTATGTCCGCTCTTATGCCCGAGCACCGCCAACTTTAACCCCAGCTGTCGCTACCTTTTAGGATCGTCCGCGGCGATATCGAGTGGGGCAATACGGGGAACGAAAAGGGATACGACCTGGCCGTCTAGGCAGTGACGGGACTGTTTCGACTGTAATAGCCCAGTAGAATACGAGCCAATACGAGCCTGAGCCCGAGCTGGAGCCTCCACAAGCCAATTCCCAACTTCGAGCAATTGGGCGAAGCGGCTTTGGTCTGTGACCAGATGCCAAACAGGGTTTGAGATATCCCACAACCTGCGATACCGGTCTGCACCTCCTTTAAGCTTCTCAACAAACATCGGCACTCAACCCCACCTACCAGTATCGATCGTTTTGTACATTCTAAGTTACTGTTACATCCTCAGTTGTCGGTACCGTCGGCACCGAACGCCTTAAGCTGCTCAAAAATCCCATCCATCAATTCTAACACCCCCTGGCGATTGTAGATGGCATCAACACTGGACTTGATTTTGATCAGCCCTTCAGCGGCGATTAAGCTTCGCAATGCAATGTAAAGCTTGGGGCTGAACTCAATGTACCATCGATGATTCCACGCCACTAGCTTTACAATTGTCTCCAGCGTCGCCTGCGTCGCTGCAATGTTGGACTTGTTTTGCTGGTCGCCCTTTTCCAGGTAATAGTCTAGCAGCTTCCATAGCACGCGGTGAGAGAATCGCACTTCCAGCGACTCCAAAAACGCCTCGGCCGCCTCTTCCTTGTGATGGAGTCGCAGCGCAACCATTCCCAGGATTTCCCATTCCAACGCACTCTTTTCGTATTCCATCTGCTGGGCCTGATAGTGAACATACTCTGCTCTCCACACCGTATACACTCGTAGGTCTTCGTACAGAACCATAAACAGGTTATCAAGCCATCGCTCACACAGACGCTTGTTTTTCAAATCGCCATCAGCTTTTTCAGATTTTTGTTCGTCAATGTCGGATTTTGTGTCTTCCTTCACCGCCGCCACCGACGCCTGGGATTCTGCTCCGTATTTAGACTTGGACTCATTGTCACCATTGCTGGCGTCAGCTTCTCCAACCGAGGCTTCGCCATTGCCATCTTGCGCGCCCTCGGGCCTTTCCTGGTCAGGCTTTTTGCTTTCTGGTGGGGGCACCGGCCCGCTTGTAGATCCATTGCGCTTGGTGGTGTCCTTGCGATACTCCTCCTCCATTACAAACACGTTCGAGCGGTATCGCAACAAATCGTCCCAGCCAATGTTGGCAACAATCTGCGTCAACAACTCGTATGCCTTTGAAAATGTCGACCGGAGATTAGGCGCTGGCAGCTTGAGTAGTGAAGTGTCTCCCACCTCATGCTGCTGGTCGGTGATGCTCATGCCCTGCACTGCCCACACCTCCTCTAGCGCGCCATCAACTGGGAACGGAAGGTGTACTTTAGACGACGGCGGCATGCGGTGCTGGTCAATGTCATGGTATGTAAACATTGGGCATGAATTGAGGGTTAACAGAGCTCGCTCATAGTCATTGAGCGAAATATACACTTCCACAAGGTTTGACCATGGTGAGAACTCCGACGGCGACGAATTGACGGCGCGGATAGCACAGTCTAGGGCCAGGTCAAGCCGCCCTTTGGCATGGCAGAGCCGAGATTCCTGTTCGAGAGCGTGCCATTCGCGGGGATCCTGTTCCACGACCTTGACCAGCCTCTGGACCGCCAAAACTTCTTCGTTCGCCAGCAGCTCCAACCGCGCAATCACTGACAAGATCTCCTCGTCCTGTAGCGAGTCGTACAGCCTCTCCACAACCTCAATTGCATGCGTGTACTTGCCCGTGACCTCTACAAACTTGAACAGGCCGTCTACCAGCAGGTTATTTGATAGCGTAGGCACCTGAACTTCAGACACTGCCCCTAGCGACGGTCCCTGAGCATACAGCTTTTCAATTGCGTCAAAGAACCGGTCCTCGACTCCTGGGCCCGTCAGCGGATCTAGTCGTCGGCACGCAGTCAAATAATGCGCCTCATCGTCGGAGTACAGTAATGACCGGATAATACCCGTAAGGTATGTCTCTGTCCACATGATATCAGACGCCACGAGCTTGTCGCCTCGCTCGTCGACCGCATACGCGTCCACGGACCCTGGGATTTGGGCAACTACCCTCAGATCGACCCGAGAAAACGCATTGTATGTGCAGTAAGTGCCAGTATGGATTTTCCACTGCGGGTGCTTGCCAAACCACAGCTGGCTTTCGCCCAGTGAGAACGTGAGAGTATTTAAATACGCCGCCACCGATGCAGAGCTCGAAGCATCTACTCCGGTGACGTAGTGATAAGTACCATTCTCCTTGAGGGTCGACTTGGGGTGAGATTTGGACAGGTGGACCAAATCCGGGGGGCCAAGCTCCTTAAATGTGACTAGCGACGCCGAGCGCGCCCCAATGGACTCGCCCACTTCCAGCTCCAATACCTCCGGAATCGACGCTATACGCATTGTGTCGTGTCCACAGTGGAAGCCGAAGGGGGCTGTAAATACGGAATGGTAACGTGCGTGTCACGTGATGCATCAAATGCCGGTGGTGCTTGGTCCGTCCCTGGGAAAGCAACTTCTGTGCTAGAGTGAGATCATTACATTGAGGATATATACATTATTCACTCGTCCGTCCAATATGACGCTCCGTCCATAGTCTCCTATTTTGTGGCTTCGCTTCGTTTCCCGTAAATGTACACCCTGGGTTCAAATTTGACCGACTCAATGGCCGCTTCTAGCAGCGAAATGGACGTCTCTTCAAACTCAAAGTATGAGAAATTGCCAAAAAATTGGGTGACAGACTCATAGTACGTGTCAAACACCTCCAACGGGTCTCGAGTTCGGATATCGTCAATGTAGCTGCGAATTGACGGCAGTTCAAGCCCACTGAATCCTTCGACCGCCTGGATCAGCTCCCATTTATATCCAGGCTCACTGGGGAAGTCGGATGGCCTGGGGTTCGAGCTGATGAGGTAGTCAAAAGTTGGCCATACCACTTCTAGTGCAGCGGGGCGCTCGCTCTTGTCATAAATCACAGTCTCATTGTCGTAAATCTGGCCAAACAGCGACGCGCCAGTCATGCACACGGGCACATCAAGGTGCACTACAATTGGCGCCAGGTCAGTCTCATTAGTCAGGACTGGTACAAGCTCATTGAACTTTTTGAGGCCGTCACCGCCGTTGTAAGTCCAACTGGAAATCTTCATCTTACCAACCGAAATCACTCCTCCTCCTAGCGTCGACAATGCCAGAATGAGCAGCAGGATTTTGTTCATAAACTTAACCGAGCGTCGATTCCAGAGAAGACTAGCAGCGTTTGCTCCTAGCAGAGTCAACACTGGCACCACGTAGATGATGAATCGCCACTCTTTGTGAGCCTTGAACGAGTAAATGAGGACGTAGAGAATCGCAGTCGCCCCCAACATTCTAAATCCGTTCAACTCGGGCAGAGGGAGGGCGGGAGTAGACGGTACAGCCGGTACACCCTCTGGAGGGTCTTCGAATCGCACTTCCTGCTTCACCTTCGAAGACCTGTCCTTGATCTTGTTCTTGTCTCTAGACATTTTGGATCCCTTAGTGGCCTTTGTCTTTGTAGTCTTTGCCTTGGCCGCGGCCTGGTCAGTCTGGTCAGCCTGGTCCTGGCTGTCCTGATCATCCTCAGCGTCCTCGTTTTCCTGGGGAGGAGGAGCATTGCGTACGAGTAGGCCAAACGGGACGATTCCAATTAACGCCGGGTTCATGAGCAAGTTAGGGATATGGGTAGCAAAGTACGCCGAAAAGGGCTCTTCTCCCCACAGCGACGATTTGCCCTCAATCACGTTGAATACAAACCCTTGAATCTCTGGAACCAAGAATCCACCCTCTGGCAAAAACACCGTTCCCCGCCACAGGAAGGAATCCACAAGCCCCGACACGGCCGCTCCCAGCAGCAGACCCAGCAGTCCACCTCGAGCACCCCCTGCAGGGGTGACATTGAGCGTGAGCAGCAGCACAATTCCGAGGCAGCCTGCCAGCACAATGAGTTCAGCCCGGAACACAATGGCCGCGAACCCGAGCACGCCGAGCGCCCATTCGTAGTTGCCTTCGAGGACCAGACGGTACGCATTGACAACGAACGGGAACGCCAGCATGTTCGGCAGGGTGCGCGACGCGTAGAAGGTGGTGTGGAATTGAGCAACCGTGAACAGAATGAACCAGTTGCTGATACTCTTGCCTCGATTCCCGCCGACCTTCTCGGCAGCATATCGCAGGCTAATCAGCGACACTCCATTAAACAGTCCGACGATACCTCGAGAAACCAGCTGCAAATCGAACTTTGATCCGCCGACAATGGCTCCCCACACAAGTTGAACTGGTTTGGCGATTGCCGCCACAATCACCGCGCCCACAAACGTCCTCGGAACCACTCCCGGGAACTGGATGTGGTCGTACTTTGCCAGGTCGAGCCCATGATAGAGTAAATCGTGGATTGCCTGGAGGTTGAACGACTCCTCTACCTTGGTGAACGGAGCCACCAACAGGTAGATTAGGATAACGTTAAGGAACAGCTGGTCCAAAGGATCGAATCTCATGGTTACCCCGAAGACTGACTGGTGCCAGTGCAGCGTGGAGAGATCGGAATATTTCACTGCACAGCCTCTTTGTGGCGCGACGAGAACAAGGCACAATCGCGACAACCACCGCCAAAAGATGGGGTCAAAATGCGCAGAGAGGGTGGAAAAGGGTCGTAAAGTGATTAGATGGTGCCTAAAAAGTCTAAAGCAGGCCCAATTCGAAAACTCCAGTATCAATAATGCAATAAATATATAAATAAGTCCTGCTGTAGTCGCGGATGGCGTCCCACGTTGTCGCGTGCTGAGTCGTGATATGCTGTAAACGGCGCCGGGTACTGTGGCGGTGCAGCACAGGAAGCGAGTCCTCCTTGGCAGTCACAGCTACAAGTAGTAGAGGATTTGGGTCCTACGGTGGAGTGGCCGCGTGGTCGCACTGCGGTAGCACTATACGCACAACAGCATTCGAATGCCGTCTCCTAATGCCCCGTATGCGTCAGTGGAAATGTCTCCCTTTTGAAACCCGAGCCGATTGTAGAAAGCAATGGCTCCTGAGTCCTGGGCCAGAGTCTGGATTTCAACCTGGCACGGTTGGCCACAGTCGCCGGCAATTTGGCGGGAAAACTCTCGCATCAGCACGGTGCCAATGCCTTTCCGTCTGGCCGACGAGTCGACCGCTACTACGTCGACCCTAATAATGCCCTTGTCTGGATCAACGGTTCCAGCAATTGTACCTAGAATCACCCCCGGCTCATTTTCGTCCATAACCCACAAGCACAGTGCGTTGCGTGAGTACACGTACCGGAGAAAGAACCCAGTCGAATACGAAACTGGGAGGTTTGAATTTGTGAAGAGCTGAACTGCCTGTACCGACGCAAATGACAATGGTGCAAATTTGAGGTTGGCTCGTACGGACGTCTGTGACCCAGTCTGTGACCCAGTCTGTGACTCCAGAGACGACGACGCCAGTGACGAAGTCAGTGACAAAGCCTTCATCTCCGCAATCTCAGCACTGGCAAAACCGGTGTGCGAGTTCCCCACACTTATACTCTGTCGCATGCTCAAACCTTACCAGGTTGCTAACTGTGCCCAAGTGGCACCACTGCTTGATTCTGCATCGCCGGCCGTGGTTATATATCCGACCCCACAAAAGCTGTTCACGATAATGGCGGCCGAGCCGAGGCCGAGATGAAAACGGAGAGCTGGAGGGCAGGTTAGGGCGCAGCAGTTAAGAGATACGGTATATAATGGTTTCATAGTACATGGTTGGCTAAACGATACTAACTGTGCTCTCCATTCGACTCTAGTCAAGCTATAATTCCCTCACAATACCCCTCAATCCATGCTTATCTCCACCTGCAGTACCTCCGTCTTGGACCCTGATTCACGTGAGTCGGGAGTTTACGGCACACTCCACCGGAGCTGGTCGCGAGAATGGGACGGCGACCGGTAGCAGCAGAAGGCCCGGGCAAGGGAGAGCCTGGGCCCAGCTGGGCCTCAGCTGAGACGACCAATCCGGCTGGTTGCCGGGAATTCCCCGGTTCGGTGCTCGGGCAGTACTCGGGCAGCACCGGTGCAGTACTCGGGACACGGTGGCTCGGGAGGCTCGTTTGTTAACGATGTGCAGATCTGCCAGCAACCTCCGGAAGCGGACAGTGGCAGCAGAGTGCCAGCCACAGGAGATGTGTGGCAGTGACTAGGTGGCGGTGAATTGTAGAACGGAGAATTGGCGGCATTTTCGACGGCTATGCCGATATAATCGCCTATCGCAATGTAAGTCGCATCAACGTCAGCTGTCAAGAACCTGTGCAATCCTAGATACACCGCAGCGTCTACAAGTGCAAGTACTACAAATGCGTCTAGATACCCGACCTCCTCACAGCCCGCTACTCTGAACATGAATTGCTAATTGCATTGTCCGTACCAGGCTCCCAAGGGTCCCAAGGGTCAAAAGGCTTCCAAGGCTACCAAGGCTATTCAAGTACCTACGAGTCTAAGTAGATCGGCAGTCCGATCCCTAATGCTGCATTGACATTCGAATCTGAAGGCAGACACCTACCACAGATATGCATCTGCCTTCAAAAGGAGTCACAAGTCCTTCTCCGCATCGGTATCCAAAGGTGTCTGCTCAGGCTTCTCTGGTGCCGCGGCCTTGTCGTCAGCAGCCAGCTCGCCAGAGTCGCCAATCACAATTGGCTCCACTGGCTTGTCGCCCCAGCTAGTCTTTGTCTTTTCAATCTGCTTGACAATGTCCATGCCATCAATGACCTCACCAAACACAACATGCTTGCCATCCAGCCACGACGTCACAACAGTGGTGATAAAAAACTGGGATCCATTAGTGTCCTTACCGGCATTAGCCATTGACAGCTTGCCAGGTCGGTCGTGCTTGAGGGCAAAGTTCTCATCAGCAAATCGAGGGCCGTAGATGGACTTTCCTCCAGTACCATCGTGGTTGGTGAAATCACCGCCTTGGATCATGAATTGCTTGATGACTCGGTGGAAAGTGGATCCCTTGTATCCGTATCCATTCTCTCCAGTAGCCAAAGCTCGGAAGTTCTCCGCAGTCTTGGGCACAACTTCACCGTACAATCCAATTACAATTCGACCCAAGTCCTTGTCTCCTTGCTTGATATCAAAGTAGACCTTATTGGTGATGGTAGGGTTCTCTCCGGATCCGGAGGATCCCGAGCCGGCAATTACCGTTCGTACAAACAGAGCCAAGGTGAACACCAAAGCAGCCAACGTCCAGTTGAACATTTTCATGTTGATTGCAATGACAAACGAATAATGGACGACTCGAATAATAACACGACAGCAATTAGACACGGCACTTAGGGGTATCACGCTTAAATCACGCTTTAAATCACGGATTTTTGTAAACTCGTGCGGCTATACCAGTATGCACTCTGTTAGTTCCTTAATGTGCCTAGTGCAATATCAATATACGTACCTCTGTTAGTTCCTTAATGTGCCTAAGGAACTAACGTACTGATATAACCCCTTCATATACTTATCCTGTAATGACTCCAACGGAGATGCATTCCAATGAGCTTAATTACTTCCATCTTTGTTTCAGCAGCTGACACTGCCTTCGTTAATGCTAGCGCCTCACACACAGTTCCAACAATTGTTCACCCCCAGTCACGCCCAAATCACGTTTTTCACCATTTTCCATAGCCTCGCATTTCCGTTCCTACTCGCATTCTCATCTTGGGCCAGGCTCGTCTACAGTTGCGGTTTTTGCTGGCACAATGTCAACTCCTTCGAAACCAGAAAATGGGTTGGAAGACGTAAACTCCGCTACACCCAGAGACGTTCGCCTCCTTCACCTAATTCTAGCGTCTATTGGCGTCAGCTCGTACCAAGATCGAGTTCCACTGCAGCTAATGGATTTTGCACACCGATATACTCACGGAGTTCTACAAGACGCACTATACTATAACGACCACGCCCATGCAGGTTCTTCGACCCTCCCAGCAGGCGTCGCGCCTAGCTCGTCGCCGTTGACCGTCGAGGATGTTCGATTGGCTGTAGCGTCTCGTGTCAATTACCAATTCAAGCCGGCTCCACCAAAGGAGCTGCTACTAGAATTGGCCCAGGAACGAAACCGAAAGCCTCTGCCTGCTGTCCCCCAGCAGTTTGGAGTACGATTGCCCCCAGAAAAGTACTGCTTGACGTCTAAGGAGTGGAAGCTGAAGGACGAGCCGGATCAGACTGTGGAAGATATAGAAGTGGTGGAGGAAGAAGAAGAACAAGAGCAAGACGCGTCAATGGGGAATGCTTGAATGATGATACTTCACGTCTATGACCTTTTATTTATAAATACATTCGCTTGAGCGAGCATTTTTGATGCGCTGGCTGGCTGCCCACGCTAATATACATTGTGCGGTCACTTAGCCACGATTAATGGCCGCCGATAGAGACTTTGAAATGACCACTTGATCAAGGTTTTTGCCAATTAACACGAGCTTAGACTGTGCTTCCGGGGTGCCGGGCTCTACCGTATCATTAGTTTCCACCAATTCATACGTTTCCAGCACTCCTTGTAGCACGCTCACATTGCCAGTTGGATCAACCAGCTTTCCCTTCATGCGATGAATCTCTATCGGGTCTGACACTCCTTCAATAGTCTTTTCCCACAACGCCGTCTGAACCCATGACTCAACAGCCTGGGCCTGAGAAGACGACACTGCTGGGAAATTGATACTAATTGTCCGAATTCTATAATCGTGCCACCCCTTGCTGTTCGTTTCCGCGTGGTCATGGTCATGGTCGTCTTGATCATGGGCGTGGTCGTGATCATTGTGCTGCTCGCGCCCCTCCAAGTCAGGGACTCGGTTTTCATATGAATGCAAGTCGAGAATCGTCGTCAGCGGCACCCTGCTGTACTCAGTCTCCACAATTTTTGCCAATGCATTGATGGTGCCGATGCGGTCTTTGATTTCTGCTACACGGGCCTTGTTGACTCGGTCTATTTTGTTTAGCAGAATCACGTCCGCCAAAGCAATCTGGAGATGCGCTGTAGTCGGGGCCCCCTCTTCAATGCGGTCATCCAACCGCTCAATCACAGATGTCGCATCCAAAACCGTCACGACTCCGTCCAAGTAAATCGACGAGGCCAGACCTTCGTCGAGCCAAAACATGTTCACGATTGGTCCAGGATCGGCGACTCCAGTGGTCTCCAGCAGCACATAGTCGAACTTCCCTCGCTTTTCCAACAGCTTTTCGATCGCAACCACACCTGTATCCTTTACTGTACAACACAAGCACCCGTTGTCCAGTTCTAACCACTCTTCGTAAATGGTCTCTTTCTCGTCTCCGTCGGCTCCAGATCCATTCTCCTTTACAGTCAGCGACTTTTCGATGTCGGCCGAGTCGCCAAACTCGTTCAGAATAATCGCAATCTTCTTTTCCCGCTGGGTCGCGATATAGTTCAACAATGTCGACTTGCCGCTGCCCAAATACCCCGTCACCAAAGTAATCGGGACCTTTTTCAGGTCCTGTTCACTATCTCCTAAAGACATCGTTACTTATAGAAGCTTGATGCAAAGGCTGCGAAGTAGATTGCTAAGACACTCTCTTGCACGGCAGATTTGAAGCACCCTGACGACGTCGGGCCGGGCCGAAGTTCCGAAATTGAAAAACTACGGTAGCTAAGTAACCGTAGTCGGCGACACATTGGAGATTTAAACTTTCGATGATCCAGTTCATCTCCTATAGGCATCTTGGAAAACGTCATGGCCATAACGCCCACCTATTGTAACTACTATTGCCTATTGATACTCGGCAGTCTTCAATGAAAGCCCAAAAAAGTTATTTCGCAGGTTACCTGTCTCAATGCATATACCATAGTGTGGCCATTGACAGTTGCGCTAGCGCTGCTCCGTACAAATAGATAGATTCATTGAATTCACAGCAGTGCACAAGTCAAGCGGTGTTTTGCTATTAGGTCGGGCCCTCCTACAGTACGTACAAGACAGTAGTGTGTGGGGTAGCACAATAGCTAACTTTTCTTATACAGACGAAACTCCAGAGTTCACGCCGTTCAAGCTCATCATTCTGGACGCACCACTCACGGATACCACCGGGACATGGCAGGCGGGAGGGCAGAGTACTGCGACCCATTTTGCGCCCCACTGCAGGCGTAGATGCTTCAGCTGTGACTGTCGATGGAGCTACGGTTTGGCCGTCCCTGCTGCCAATGGCCGATCTCCTGCACCATTTGAGACACATATGCAAGGCTCGCGAACCTGCATCGGCGTTTGAAGAAGCCAACTATTCGCTGTCTTTGATTGAACGTGCACCAAACGGGAATTGCCACAGCCCGCCCAGCTCACGATGATCTCGAACCTCTTGTTCGATTATTTGTAAGTATCCTTTATGATGGGGCGAGGTCTGTCGCCGTCTATTGTTGAATCTATGCTAGTGGGCATGCCGTGGATACGAGCTCAATTTCAGAGGCTGCAACAAGATCAATCAGTTTCGCAAATTTTTGGGCACTCAAGAGCAAGCAAAATTTTGCCCTTCTGGCTCATTGAGTGCAGCAGCCTGGGCACAACGGTGAAAGTCGTCCAGAGCAGAATAACCGCGTGTGAGAATAATGACTGCGGTTGAGCGGCATCCACTGAGAATCTAGCGCAAATCTTGCTTCAGCATCCGGATTGGGGCCTACTAGGCTACCAGGTCTGCGCACCAAATTGTGGAGGGTTCTTTATAGGCAAGGCATAACCTCAATCTGTCGCTCCTACCACGATATTTTTGTGCCGCATTTATAACGGAGGATTACTCAGTCATCACGGAGTATGGAACGATTTTTAACAATTTGAAATTAGTGTCGATTGGTGAACTAAGTTTTGGGCGGGATTCCGCTCACTTTTAGCTATGAACAAGAATGGAATGATGCCATTGAAGTGAATGGTAATTGGACGTCTAGAACCGGGCCCGATTGGGGCCCTGAAATATCTTATTATCATGGCATGCTCTTCTGCAGTGTATATGGCTTTAGCTCTCTAAAATAAGCTTCACCAACGACCTTGCACTCCCACTGGCGCCCCAACTGGTCCCACTGCAGTCCCGACTAACGGCACCTGGCCTAATGGCGGTGCCTGAATGTCCGGTGGAGGGTACCACATTGAATTGCGCCGATACGTCTGATCCCAATTAACTCGGACCGGTCTCTTGTCAAGATGAACGACCTCAGTCCATCCTCCATGGGTAGCCTGGTGTCGAGTCAGGGTTGTTCTTCGGGTGAAGTTCTTCCCGCAGCCCGGGAATTGGCACATGTATGGCCTGCTTCCTGTGTGCACTCTTCTATGGCGAGCCAATGAACTTGAATCAGAGAATGATTTAGAGCATGACTCGCACTTATGTGGCTTCTCTCCAGTGTGCACGCGGGTATGCACTGTCAATGCTGACCGCTGAATGAACGCCTTATTGCAATGGTGGCACTTGTTTGGCCGGTCTCCAGTGTGAATTCGCTCATGCCTCACTAGGTCTGACTTTCGAGCAAAACACTTTCCACAAGTGGTACACCCAAACGGTTTAGGCAATGGCACGTAATTTGAAGGCTGGTGCGTCTGAACTTCAGAGGGCACCGAGACCGGTGGTGGTTGAGGCTCATCAGGCTGGAACCGGGGTTTGGGATGGAATTGGCTAACTTGGCCGTAGCTTTCATACCGATAGGCAGGTGGAGAAGCTTCTGGACTGTTTACTGGGGACCCCGCCGGAGTTGGATACCCTCTCCCTCCATACACCAAATGAGGTTGTTGGTTAGTAGACACTTGGATAGATCCAGCGCTCAGGGGTGGAGATTGTGTCTCGATGTGAAGTTGGGCCCGAGCGTGCGCCTGGCCCGGGGCTCCAGGCTGTGGCCCATTAGCTGGTGTTGGAGTTAAAGTTGGAATTGGAGAGTGGCTACCACCACCGCCTTCTGCACATCCACTGGCCCCTGTGTGCATTTGTGCTCCTGGGCCCAGTGCTGAACCTGACAATGGAGCGTCATATCTTCTTATTGGCCCGACCTCTTCCATTAGCGACCTAATTGTAGGAATAGAGGGCGACGTCTTCGGTGAATGAGGACTTGGGGGGCCGCCTCGAGCACCTAGTGGTCCAGTGGCCGTGTATTGTGGTCGCGCGCAAGTATCCACTCGCACAGTGCCATCTCTCGAACGCACCTTCAATTTTTCATTCAATCGCTTCTCAATACTTGAATGATTAAGAATTATCTTGAGATCCATTACTGCCAATTGAGTGGCCCTTGAGCCCTGACCCGAAGTTTTATATTCCTGTAGGGCCCCCCAAAGCGGAGCATGATTGGGCCATGATGGACTTGGTCCACCGGATATTTTGGCTGGATGATAATTGCCGTAATAATATCCACCACCTTCTCCCCCAGGATGCAGGGTACAGCATTGACGACGAAAATGGACGGGCGCCTGAGACGTCATGCCTATTTTGCTAGCTTACTGTTAGGGTTGCAACCCCTCGTCAATCGGAACCTTAAAAATAAGGTACCAACAGCGATTTAAGAATCTACCCCTCTACACACTGCAGGATTGCAAGCAGTCGACTTTGACAGTTTCAATGGGCCATCTCTACTGACTGCAGATGCATCTACCTCGCAGACTGGCCACTTGACTGTACCCACACCGCCCCCACCGGCGCCCCTTCATGGACACTGCAGTTTCTTTGTGTTCTGCCCGCCCTTCTCTCGTACTGCAGTATCACAGTCGGAATTGCCTCTGCAGTGTTTCAACGCATGGTCTGAGCAGCCAGGACCCCTCCACCCGCAATTGGCTATCGGGGAACACTTGAGCCCTTGACTTGGACCCTCATGCTGTACCTGGGGCCCCTCGCCGGTGGCAGATCTGGGAAGACCGTGGCCTGACTGGTTGACGGTACATGTGTCCGACGTACGTGTAAGTCGATAATATTTGACGGTTATGGCTAACATTCTTTTGACCTCCGGCGGCACAATAATATCTTCCGGATTAGGGAAAACATCATCAGACATTGACAGACGACTACAGTAACGGCGGCACAGGACTCGCCTGTACCTGTGTTACGTGCTCGAAAAGTTTGATTTCGCGTTAGAGCCTGTTGGAGTCTGCTTAATACCTGTTCGGACTACGATTGCCCCCAATCAGTCCTTGACTACCGTCTGTCCTAGACACACTCCTAGGCTCCTTGACACTCCTGTCGTCAATAGATGTAAAGCGAGAGGGCGTCGGCCGAAAGTGGTAACGCGATACGATGGAGACGCAGGAGCGCTACAGGGAACAAGACGAGCCGAGAAATGACTCGCAGGGTATTTTCATCTAACTACCCGCACCTAGTGTGATAATTATTTAATGGCTTCGAATCGCCACAACACTTCAAGAATGGCTCGGTCAACTCCTTTACCTGACTCACTACTTGACACTGGCTATTACGTACTCCTGTTTAGAATAACCTACTTGCCATTGTATCTGCTTCGCAGATGTTACAACTCCTACGTTGTATGCCAGCTTTTGGTATCTGCTTTGACTTGCTTCTAATTTGTGCCTGAATTCATTTCTGACCCCTCAATAACCTCGACCCCACTTGCCTCGGCCAGCTGCAGCTGCCCTTTCCTCGTTGGCACTTTTGGCCGTTCCCCGTATTGTTGCATGTTCTCTGCCCGCGCGTTGTCCTCGTGTCTGTCTCTGGTTCCAGCCACTTTGCTGGCACGCCAGTTCCAAACGACCCCATGCATGCCCATTTGGTCCACATGGCCAATTCGCTAAATTTTGCCGGACAAAAGGTGGCCAAAGGAGGCCCAAGGAGGATTATCTGTGACGCTAGTGCATTAAGCCAGAGTTTTACTGGACGCTTTCGACAGCCGACGCGGGTAGTTAAGTCTATGCTCTACCGCGGTTAGATATTATCTAGCGCTGACAGTTTACAGACGTGTGCAAGATATAATGTGCTTCATTGCTTCCTAGACTTGACAACAAACTAAAAATGGGGGATTGTTACACCGATTTTTGCGTCTACCTCTACAGACCGACACTTCACCGCTTTCAATCCGCTGTGATATTCGATTGCACCTTTGTGGTTGGAGCTGATGCTCGTGCTGATTATCTACATGATACACTATATTACAATGGCCCCGAACTTAAACTGGGAATGCTCACTTTGCGAAGCTTAATTGGAGAATGCAAGTAAGGAGACCCTACCAAACTGTATCAAAGAGTTCCAACTATCTTGCATGGAAGGCGTGCTTCGACTGACAGGCCGTATCAGGTGAGAGCATCTCCTGCGTAGTGGTCCTAGACTTGAAGTGACCCCAACGAGCCCATGGCAAGGGAGGCTTTCGGGCGGACAGTTCATCCCTTTCAGGGACTGGTCTCAATGACAAGGAGATAATTAACGGCATCAGGGAAGAGTCCATGGCTCAGGAACAAGCATAAGTATCAGTTTTATCTCCGCCCATTATCACCTAGTTCTCCGTGTTGCCTGCGACTCTTGAGAATTTGTCG
Organism: Blastobotrys peoriensis; assembly: GCA_003705735.3. NCBI lineage: Eukaryota > Fungi > Ascomycota > Dipodascomycetes > Dipodascales > Trichomonascaceae > Blastobotrys > Blastobotrys peoriensis. Next base: position 63,536 of record PPJJ03000052.1, on the reverse strand, counting down.
AAACCTTCGTTCACAAGCTCGGGGTGGCTTGCCAAGTTTCTCTGACACTCTCTTCCATTTGAAGTCTTCATCGTCTCGATACGCACCTAGTAGCTGTGCATCTTCTTGCTCAGTCCAAGTATGCCCCTTCATGTCAGCATAATAATGCTTCTTGATTGCCGCTGAAGTCCGGTTCGGGAATTCAGGAAAAATTTCCTGCCATTTCACTCCTTGATCCACAAATTCTTGGAGTCGGTCTTCCTCATCCAGTGTCCACGCTATCGTCCGCCTTGAGCTTGAGCTTGTGGCCGTTGCTGAAGTCCACGAAGGTGACGTCATGGTCCCTGGCGTTGGGGCGCCAGGAGTAGGAGCGGGAGTCAGTACTGAAGGGACGCCCCGGACCGGGCCAGGTAGTGATGATCCGAGTGATCCCAGGTTGGTCAGACCCAACCCATGAGGACTCTGAGAGTTCGGACCCTGGAGTGCCTGTGAGCCATGCAGTGCAAGGAGGCCAGGAGCACCGAGAAGACCCTGAAAATTCGGATCGTTAACATTGAAAGGTGGACCAATTCGTGCGTGGTATTGCTCATGCTGTGATGGAGGTGGTACTGCCTGGGGACTGTATGGGCTAGTTCCAGTAGGACTGGATTGTAATGGAGCGATCATTGGCGATAACTCAAATATGCTGGTAGTTGTGCTAGTGGGAGGAGGAACCCAATACTCATCGTAATCCACCGGAACCGAGGGATCCATTAATGGCGAATCAGTATATTGAGAGTCGGTGTAGTACCCGTCTCCATACCATTCCTGGGTAGGATATGCCACTGGTCTGAATGGGCTGGCTAAAGGTTTGAGTGAACTTTGGCCATCGTACCAGGTGTCATGAGGCAAGTTTCCGGCCTCGTTGACAGGGTCATAATATTGTTGGATTTGATTGGGAATGTCTTCCTGATACCGCCCGTTGATTCCATATTCAGAGTTTTCTGGTAACCCTAAGGTTGTAAATTCCAGCAAGGCATGTGAGTATGCAGCGTGAGAGTTGGCCATCTCAACCATCAACGGATCCGGACTCAACGAAAAGCAAAGGCAAAAACGCAAAAGAAGGTAAGATGCAAAGCAAAGCTGGGTGTGTTGCTGCTGGTGATGAACTTAGTGAGTGGTGTCGGTGCTGGATAGCAATGGAAAGGAAGTTAGCGAGTGTGGATGGTAAAGAATGTGACTTTGACTGCCCGATATCCCGGACGAAACATTGTCATATATAGACTCACCGAACCGAGCAGTCGTGAACTTTAATTCTGTCTCTCCTTGTACCCTGGAGCTTCAACCCGACAAATTTGGGCCACTCTGTTCAATAAGCTCGGGCCCAACAGCCTAGACCTCAGACCTTGATTCAATCTGGTTCAAAATGTGATTTATATGCAGATTTGCATATAGCAGCCCGCAGTATGAATATTTGACAGAATAATTAACGGCCAACTCAGGGGCCGGTGATATCGCATAGTCGCCAGTTTTTTACCAGATCGGCCTCAGAAAATTGAATATATCTGGTCCTTTCTTGACCACTTCATTCTCAATGTACCGTATGAAGTGAATTCGGCAGTGCCTCCGTTGACCGCTAACTTGAGTTTTCACCTGATTTGTAAGACAGCAGTCTTAGATTGGCAGATTGGCGCTTGCAAATCGCCTCGCTCGTAAACTTTGACGAGAGGGCCAAAGCTTATTCAAGACAAATTGCGGCGTGCGCGTGCTCAGGCGGGCGGCAACCCCATGAAACAATCAGGTGCGGATGGAATGCGTAAATCATTGTCGCCATCGTCCCACAATTGATTCTAAACCAGGTCTTTCGCGAGTTTTTCAGGTGCATCAACTCCCCGAACATGTCGCCGCTCGGTAAATCCTCCTAATTTTATCCGCGATCAGATCTCATATCATTCGGTCTAGACTGATTTAGCTTGAATCGCATCTCAATCCGACGAGTCCCAGAACTTAAAAACCCGGAATTGCCTTGGGCCATTGACCCGAGCCACGGGGGAGGGGGGCCGCTGAACCTTAAACGACAAATCTGGCTGTAATTAGGTTTCCATTCCCATCACGCACAGATCGTTCAGCCAAAGGACCCCGGGTAGGAGAAGCCGAAATTCAAAGTTGCGGTTGAGGCCGTTGTGCCGTTGGGCTCTGCTACTAAGTGCCGTTGAGTAGCGGAGACGTGTGGTGGGGGGATAGTAGCGAAACTAGATTGTCGGAGATTGGCCCCCAAATGGAGAGACGGCGAATAGGATCTTGCTAGCGAAACAAGAGGGAGTCGCTCATTGTGGACCCATGGAAGGCAGTTGGGATGAGGGGCAGCCGGTACAGAATTTGGGCAGATCCGGGGCAGAGATCTGGGGCACTAGAGCAATTGTACCCCATGAAAAAACATGTGACTGGGCTTCGATTTTTGTTGAGGCTTGTTGCGTATTCCTACGGCTGAAAAAAATACCTGTGAATGCTACACACCTAAACTAGTCAGCCAATGATTCTAACTACTTGCTAGTAGATATTCCACCACGTATCACCTGAAGTTGTAACCAAACAATGTAAAGAAAAACCAAATTGGGAGGTGTCTTTTTATACTGGAGAATGTACCAGTGGCACTCAAGCCGTATACTTCCAGAACCAACAATTTCTTTGAAATGAGGTCACGTGAGCAGCCACTAGAATCAAACTCCTGAGCCTCCAAACGCCGCCCAGCCACTGTGGAAGCTGATGCTGCTCAAGGTTACTCAGAGACTGCGCAAGGGAGCGCAAGCTTACGTTAAAGTAAAAGGCCTCGATTCTTCTACTGTAGGCAAAGTCGGAGAAGTGAACAGCAAACCCGATACTAAGGAGATAGGGGAGGCAATAGCAGTCAAAGGGGAACTTGGGCCGATACCGAACGAGACAGAGGGGGCCAGTCGCGGCACCAAAGATGGCGCCAAGTTGAAGGACCTGGAAAATGATCGAGGACGTGCCGCAGTACGCGTGCAGGCAACTGAGCGGGCCATTAAACTGTCTGACAGTTCAATTGAGCACCCAGAAAATGCGCCAGTTGATCAAGAGATCAGAGCAGTTGCTAATGACGCCGATTTGGCCACTATTTCTCATACTGCGGCAATTGCTATTGGGCGACTGTTACGAGCTAAGCCTCAGAATGCTGAGATCTTCGGTGTTGACGAGAGTGACTTGAGTGCTGCGGATGCTGCGGGTGCTGGTGCGACAATATCGCTTCGCTGGCTACTGGCTTCTACTGAAGTAGTTCAAGCCCCTCCACCGCGCAAGCCTGAAAAGTCCCGAGGGTTCATTGAATTGATGGCCAAGCTCCGCGTCCAGGCCCAGGAAGAAGAGTATCAAAAACTGGTGTCAAACCGGCCGGAGCAGCCCGGGCTAGGTGAGAAGTTTGGTCGTTTGAATGCGGAAAAGGACGAGGAGGTGACTCCAGGCCAAATGGCAAAGGAAATCAAAGAGCAGCTATCAACGATCATTAATATTTTCTTGTCGGTTGTCTCAGTAGCATGGGCACTCTGGTTCTGGACCGGCTCCTCGATGAATAATATGAGCCTGGGCGGTAGGACTCTCATGTCCCTTTTTGGAGCCCTGGTGATCCTAATTGCCGAAGTATTCATTTACAGCCGATATAAGTTCAAAGTGGACGATGCTCGACAGAAGGAGAGGAAAAGGAGAGAAAAGACGAGCGTTGTTTCATCAGTGGAATTTGGTGCTCAGCAGGACTCGGCGTTTACAGTCACCAGCAATACCGGTGCTACTGGTGTCAGTGTCCACAACACCGCTACCCAAAAACGAACCTAATTATTATTATTTTTACTACTAGCTACCTTCATGAAATCGAGGCGGGGGTCATGTCTGGGTAACCGAGACCACGTCTGGAGGTGGAGGAAGGGTACGAAGAGAGCCAATGGTCCCCAGCTGAAGCTCCTTCAACTCTTTGGTACGATCATAGCTCCATCGGATACAGATTCGGTACAAATCCCATACGCTGAAATCTGGCCATAAAGCCTCGATCATCTCCACTCGGCAATTAGTGTTGCACTCCCAGAGCATAAAGTCAGAAAGCCGAGTATGGCCCGAGGTTCGGATCAAGATGTCTAGTGGCGGGGACCCAGAGAGGTACAAGTGCTGCTTGAACATGTCCAGCGTAATTTCATCAGTTGACAATTCGCGGTCCTCGACCTTCTTCGCTAGCACCTGGATCGCATGGGCAATGTCGTTCCGAGTGGTGTAGGGGAAGCAAATATTGAAGATCATTCCAGTGTTGGAGGCAGTTACCGCTTCTGCGTTCTCAATTGTGTGCAAAATGTCGGGTGACACTAGGGACCGGTCGCCCAGAATCCTCACTCGCAGGTTGGTCTTTTTGGCGTACTCTGTCTCGCCTACAATGAGAGCAATTTTGCTGCGAATGATGTTCATTAGCGCTTCAACTTCATGCTTGGGACGGTTGTAGTTCTCAATTGAAAACGCATACACCGTAATTGCTTCCATGCCTAGGGCATGGCAAAACTCGAGAATCTAATGTTAGCGCCTCAGAGCCACTGCTACCATTCCCCCTATTCCTGTAGTTGACTTACCGAAACTAGAGACTCAAATCCGGCAATATGACCTGCCTGAAGTTCCATCTGATGGTTTTTTGCAAACCGCCGATTACCATCCATCACAAATGCAACATGACGAGGAACAGGGCCGGTCTTGAGAACTTTAATCATAAACTCCTGCAGAAACCCTGCCGCGAATTGCTTCGCAGGGAATCGCGCAACCCACTTGGCAACAGATGACATGGCAATTGGCTTGAACTCGGTATTGATATTTGCGACTGGTCAATTGCGACTGGTAATGGCAGCTGCGCCAGCAGGGTCTGAGAACTACGGGCTCACGCATGCGCATGCATTATTATGCAGGACTGTGCAGTACCGCGCAGAGCAGAATTGGGAGTCATGTGCTTGTCAGGTGCGCCCAGGGTCGGCTGGCCCGGCCTTGCAAAAGATCCAAGCCGCAGAAGCTGCGGCGTCTAGTGCCTGGGCTGCTTGCTGGGAAATTCGGGTTTCGGCCGGACAGGTGTGCTAGGTCTGTTCTCAGAGAAGAGCAGTTGCCACCCCCCACTATAGCCACAATCATCCCGTAACGTAGGAGTCCGCTGGGCAGTCACGTGCAGTTCTGGAACTAGCTGAAGCGGCTTCTGAATTATCGTATCGCCTCCCCCCACTCTTCCTCGCCTTCCTGCCGAGCATGTGTTCCCCAGGTTCGCGATTAACGCTCATGTGCTTTTGGGCTTGGACTAGCCGCACGTCAGCCTCATCATCACCTCGGTATTTCGGTTAAGTTGTCTGCCAAGTGTGGAGTATAAATACTCCATCTGTGGGGACGATTAGAATCGGTGCAAACAAATCAAAATGTCTGGTCCTTTAACTACTTGGCTTACTAAAGCGACAGGAGTTCGTGCTCCGTTTATCCAGGGAGGAATGCAATGGGTTGGCCGAGCCGAGCTGGTGGCAGCAGTGGCTAATGCCGGCGCTCTGGGGTTTGTGACCGCATTTACCCAACCATCGCCCGAGGCATTGAGAAACGAGATTCGAAAGACTCGATCTCTGACCAAGGAGCCATTTGGAGTCAACTTCACGTTGCTTCCTGCCATCAACCCTCCTGATTACAAGGCATTTGCGACGGTGGCCGTTGAGGAGGGTATTCGAATCTTTGAAACCTCCGGCAATCCCGCACCAATTGTAGGCATTCTGCGATCGGTCAAATCCGTTATCATCCATAAGTGTGTCAACATCAAGCACGCCCTCAAGGCCCAGTCGCTAGGCGTCGACGCCGTGTCAATTGACGGGTTTGAGTGTGCTGGACACCCCGGTGAAGAGGACGTGACGTCGCTCATCCTTCTGACCCGATGCTCCCAGGAGCTCAAGATCCCATACATTGCTTCGGGAGGATTTGGCGACGGCCGAGGTGCTGCTGCCGCGTTTGCGCTTGGCGCTTCCGGAGTCAACATGGGTACCCGATTCATGTGTACTGTAGAGGCTCCAGTGCATGAAAATGTCAAGAAGGCCATTGTTGAAGGCAAGGAGAATAACACTGCGCTGCTGCTTAAGCCACTCAACAACTCGGTTCGGGCATACCGAAACACGGTTGCCAAGGAGGTCGAGTCAATCGAAAAGTCGAAGAACGGCGAGCTCACTTTCGATCATGTCAAGAGCCTCATGGCTGGAGCTCGAGGCGTTACGGTGTACGAAGCTGGTGACATTAATGCCGGAATTTGGTCCTGCGGGCAAGTCCAGGGCATCATTAATGACATTCCCACCTGCAAGGAGCTTGTGGCCCGACTTGAGCGAGACACCGCCAACATTTTGAACTCAGTCACTGGATCCATTGTCACCTCCAAAGCAAAGCTATAGATATAGAAACTGCCTTACAATACTCGCAACACTACCACTTGCAGACCATTATTATGGATTTTGGAATTTTGCTCATGATATGTTAGTAACCTTCCCATTCTCGAGTGGTACGGTCGTCATTAGCGGCCTTTACCGCATTGACGGCTGCATCATACCGCCTTGTACCGTTTGATTCACTGGCAGCATAACCGCTATTAGTAGTGCCGCCTGAGTCAGTCCCTGTCTCGCCTGTATGCTGTTGCCATATTCGTTGGTTACCTCCTTCCTTACTAGTCGTCAGTTTGTTTGGCTGCACTGCCATGTGTAGCTTGCTTGACCCTGGTTACGGTACTGTTTTGGGCCCCCTTCCTGCATGTACACGTGTCGGTGCGCATATCATTTCCAGTGTTGGCCACCAGCAGCGTTTGCCGTCCTAAATAAGGGCAAAATCGTCCGTAATCGTCTGAGTCGTTCCGTAATCGGCACCAGCGGTGCCGAAATGGGCCAATTTTCAAAGGCGGGAACACCGTCAAATTTTTCACAGCCTATACACCACACGTCAAGCTCGAGCCATAGCTGGCGCACGTCCAAGTGACAGCTGCGGATGGTGTCGGGGGCTCCCATTCTGCTTTACCTCCCTAGGCATATGCTCCGGTTTGGTCACTGGCATTGTAGTGGCTTGGTCGTTTGCTGACGTTGCTTGCGGTACACCCCCTGCGCTGATTAGGTACTCTGCGACGACTGACGGCGACTGACTGGCATTCTTTGAGTGTGGATGCCTTGTGGCTTTGTAAATTCGGGGACCATAGTTGGCAATGATTGACTGAAACTGTTTGGTACAATAGTAGGAAATGATATACTAGACATAGCTAGACATGGATAGCTTTTTTAGGTAAACAGCCTGAACAGGGGATGAAGGAGGGTATAAGGGCAAAGGAATCCGCCATGGAATGATTGGGCGTCTAGACCACTTGGTAATGATTGTGAACGTACTGGTGCTAACGGTAGTGGTGAATCTGGCGTGGGCATATGTCAGCTTCCCAGTAATTCACCGCCGGCAGTCAGCGGTTGCGAAGCGGCAATTGGTCACTCGCGACGATGGGTCGGTGAGCGCCGAGCTCCAACATGGGACCTTTTCATATTATGCCCAGCTCAAGCTTGGGAGCCCTGCCCAGACAGTTTCGGTGAGTCTGGATACTGGGTCCAGCGACCTATGGGTGCCCGATTCTAGCAAAGGCAGCAGCAATCAAGGGTTTGACCCTAGTAAGTCGTCGTCGCTGTCCCAAGTCAATGGCGACACTGCTACTTTCAGCTACGTAATGGGGACTGCAAACGGCCATTTCGTCAAGGACACTGTGGAGATTGGTGATTCTAAGATCGACGCAGTCCAATTCGCCGTAGTGTCGTCTCAACAGGGCGTGGGCAGTGACGGTGGAATCCTTGGGATTGGGCTGCCCGACAACGAGTCCGGAAATGACCGCTACCCGAATCTGCCACAAACGCTGGTAGATGCGGGACTGGTGAAGCGAAACGCGTACTCTTTGTATCTCAGCAACATCACAGCATCAACCGGCTCAATTCTGTTTGGCGCCATTGACCAGGCCAAATACTCCGGAGAGTTAACAAAAGTCCCAGCCACGGACAAGACGAGACTGAGTGTGGAAGCTAAGGTCAATGGCACTGATGGCTCCACCGTGGATGCGCTATTGGATAGCGGGACCACTCTTATTTATTTGCCGGACGACGTCGTCCAGGGCATTGCAAAGGCAGTCGGAGCGCAATGGGACGACGATATCAAGGCCTACGTGTTGCAGTCGCAACCAAGCGAAGAGCTGCAGTTTGAGTTCGGCAACTCCACAATCTCGGTCCCTCCGTCAGAATATGTGCCGGAATCGAGTCAATTGTTTCCAAAGGCGTCGCAACCGTATGTACTGGCGACTGTTCCGAATTCCCAAAGCCAAAACTTAACCATTTTAGGCGATGCATTTCTGCGGTCTGCCTATGTAGTGTTCGACCTCGAGGATAACAGTATTTCTATTGGCCAAGCACGATACACCGAGGAGAGTGATATTAAGGAACTTGCATAACGATTTTATTGCTAATTCTAGTACAGGCAGTCAGAGCCGTAACACGAACACAGGCATCGGCATCGACCATAGAAGGGAGCGCGCCGGTGGAGGGCGCCCCCTGGCCAATAGAAAGATAGAAAGGTGTATTGACGAACAAAAATGCTGCAGAATAGAGTGACTTGAATCATTTTATTAACCCCTAGGGTCAGGTACAGAATAGACTACAGAGCTTATTTGGACTCCGGTCCTCAAAAACGGTCGAGTGCTCTCCAACATATTGTACATGCAAAGACGCCTGGTAGTTTAGTATGCATCACCCCCAACTTTATCATCACCCCCAACTTTATTCCATGCGACTGCGCTGACCCCGGCGTAAGGGCCCACATCACCGACTCGTCGCTTTACCCCCTACCCTTTTGTTCATCATCTATCACTTTATCCCATGCCCCATCACTGCCCTGTCTCTACCCCTCTACCTCGATCTCAGGTGTGCCCCCTCCGACTTCCTTATTGCCTCCATTGTGTAACCGCGAGCCCCACCTCATCTCCCGTCCCTATTTCTCCGGCCATTCTCTAGACCGTTTCGCCTGCTTAACCGCTTTCGGATCCCCTCCTCCCCACCTCCCAGCCACTGTGACGGGTATCCCGGCCCGCCTTCTGGCATCGCTCGCCTATTCATCCCATTTCCATCACCCGACAATTCAACTCGTGTCCCCTACCACAGGCCACTGCACATTATATCACACACTTGCTACCTCCCTAGTCTCGCTGGTCTGGCTGGGCTGCTGTCGGCTGCTGCTGGGCCCTGCCTATACCTGTTACCTATTTTGTGACTCATTTCTGCTCGCTTTCTACTGACTCTGAGCCTCCGTCGTCACTGCAATTAGCTGCACCTCCCCGACTGCAGCGGCTGCGGCACCCGCCAGCTGCCATTCGCCCTTTCCCCAACCACAGTTCTTGCTAGCTTTGGGCCCTACACAATAGAAAACACTACCCCGCGACTTCCTGCTGCAATCCCACATCCCACATGCCCAACTGCTAGTCTTTGGCAATCCTTGCTCCACGGCCCCTTCCCGCACCCCCTCCTGCCATCGTATTCGGCCACTCCCTTGAAACAGGTATGCCCACTTAAACCCAGCGGATCCTTTTAGGGCCCGCCGCCCACTCGTGATCGGAGAATTTGTGGTCGCCTACCGCCCAACAGGGCTTCCCCGCTTTTTTCTAAAGCGTTATAGAACGGTATAGCGGGACAGATTTGGATAATACGAAGACTATTGCAAGGGCGCCCTAAGCACGTTACAAAGAGGCCTCGAGACGCCACAAGTTGCAGTTGCCTTTGACTCCGGCTGGCTATTAACGGGCGGATATCCTAGTTTTTGGATCTCATATCTGGATTCCTGGGTAGCTCACACTTGCTTGCTCCTCCTTTTCTTGACCGGGTTCTCTCCTGTGAGTGGTCTGGCAAGTTCAACCCTCTAAACCGAAACCCGGCCTCTATTCATACGATCCCTCTGCTAATGCTCAGATGACCGAGACTAGGGGTCTGAATACCTCTAAGCCCGAGTTTATGGGCCTGGATAGGCTGGATCACTTGGATCAGGCCGAGGCGGCGGCTGCTGCTGGAGGCGACCAGCCTGAGCGCAGACTTGGGCCTGGTAATGGACTAGTGGCTAAGGTAAAACAGGCAAAACCTCGAAAGAGGACGACTCGTGCTTGTGATCAATGTAACCACTTGCGGACCAAATGTGACGGCATGCAGCCCTGTTCCCACTGCTTGGAAGCAGAACTGGAGTGCGAATACCTGCGGGTTCCTCAAAAACGAGGCAAGACTGCCCAGGGACAGGCAAAGCGAAAGAAGGAAGACCGCTCGGGCTCGTTTTCGACCGGGCTTCAGGACGTCCACGATACAAACGGGGCGGGCAACGGTATCGGTAATAGCAATGGCAGTGGCAGCGCGAATGGCACCGGCCCTGGCGACAACACAATAGCTAGCGCTAATGGTGGCCACTCTCATAATGGCGCTTACTCAGGTCCCCTCTCGGGCCCGCATTCCGGTCCACACACTGGCACTGGGCCTGGGCCTGGGTCTGGCTCTAGTCATCTGCCCCACTCTGCGTCTACCCATACAATCACAACCGCACCTCCAACACAGCCTTCAGTAGGCTCAATTAGTGCCGTGGGAACAGGAAAACGTACTTCTGAGCCGCTGCCTTCTTATGGCCACTACGCAGGATATCCCGCGGTATCGCCTCTTTCGGTTGACCCACTTGGCGACTACCAAATCAAATCACTGCACTCCTCACACCACTCACACCCCACTACAAACTCAGAGAGCTCTATTAACCCAATTACCGCGGGTCCTGACTCTGCGGCCTCTTCTCTTGACCTCAACAACTACCGCCGAACTGGCTCGACACCTCAGGGATTGGTATTCACGCCACTTCTCGGCCAGAGTCCAGGGATGTTTGCATCTGCACAGTCCCCCGGATCAGTGTCTGCAATCCTCAATTCCCTCGAATACAATGGAAATGGTACCGGCAGTGCTCCAGGTAATGGTACAGAAATGTACCCCGGCAGCCTCTCCATGCTGTTGAACGATGAAAAGCCAGCGGAGAATGGGGTTTCCGCCCCGAAACCCCCGAGGAACGGTGCCATCACCGGACCAGGAGTCAGTTCTGGTGCTACAGGGGCGTCTACTAGTACGTCTAACGGTACCAGCGCAGCAAATACCGGCAGTGCCCTGACCACCGATCCTGGGGGCCTCAGGTATCCCGTTTTGACCCCGATCATCGACAAGCTAGCGGCAGCCGACATCTCGTTGGCGCTCGCTCAAGACTTGCTCGAGACCTATTTTGACCATTCGACTCACGTTTTGGCTTATTTGGTTCGAAAATCGTCAGTCATGGCGGCCGACCAGAGTTATCGCAAGACCGAGCCGTCGCTGCTGTTTGCCATGCTCACAGTTGCTGCGCACAGCTCAGACAATGTTGCTCTTACAAGAGCGCCGGCGGCACGACTGCATATTATCGATACTCTCACTAGCCTGACGACGGCCCATTTGCACACAACAACTCGCACAACCGAGCAAGGATCGCTGGATGAGGTAATTTCGTATATCCAATTGGGCACGTTGGTGTCAGCATCCGAGTTCAAAGGCACGTCGTTGCGATGGTGGGCGGCCGGATGGGAGCTGGCCAAGGAGTTGAAACTCAATCACGAGTTCGCGGAGTGCGACGCCGAGCTCCGGGAGGAAAGACGCCGAACATGGTGGCTCCTATATGTGGTGGACCGGCATCTGGGTCTGTGCTACAACCGGCCGCTCGCAATTCTTGATGCGGCCTGCATGGACCTGTTCCTTCCAGTTGACGAGGCAATTTGGGAGAGCTCAGTACCGCTAACACCGCCGGAGCTGGATCCGTCACGAGAACGTGGAATCAGCTGTATTGTTCGGGGCCAGGGCATTTACGGTTACTTTTTGCCTCTCATGTCGATTCTGGGAACGCTTCTGCAGATTCATCATGCCGAACAAAACCCAATGCTGCCTCAAAGCGATGTGTCGCAGCGGGCGACCGTGCGATCGTACTTAGAACAGTACATGACATCGCTCAAAAACTGGACGGGAGTGTCTGCGTCACAGTCACATGGTAATGCGTGGAGGGACTACGCGACCCAGCTTGCCCATGTCATGTACATTTTGTCTATGGTGTCCTGGGACCCTACTGAGCTGCTGCAGAGCTCGGACTCGCTGCTCGCGAACCCGGAGTATCCAGCAATCTCAGGCCACGCAATTGCGGCTGCAAAGTCTATTCGTCGCATTCTAGCAATCGACCCGGACATGACCCTCATGCCGTTCTTTTTTGGCATTTACCTCTTGCAGGGGAGCTTTGTATTGCTGGCTATTGTGGACCGGATGGAGGCGGAGGCTCCTCAGGAGGTGGTGGCAGCCTGTGAAACTGTCGTTCACGCCCACGAAGTTTGCATTGTTACTCTAAACACTGAGTACCAACGCAACTTCCGCCGGGTGATGCGAGGCACCATGAGCCTGATTGCAAACACCTCGGCCGACAAGCAGACGCCGTCCTCCATCTCATCTATATCGTCGCAGTCGCCAAACCCGATGCATTGGGGGTCTGATGGGGGCTCGCTGCCGGAGATGTCTAGAGGCGAGAAGGAAGAAGCTCGTCGCCGGCGGCAGGATGTACTTGGACTTTATCGATGGACTCCAGGGGGACATGGATTGGCTGTTTGATCATTTGGCGGCATAGGCCGAAGAAGATGTGAATTGATGTGAGGCGGACTGGGATATTAATACTAACCCTAATTATCAACGAATAACAACGAATTTTATGATGTATAATAAATACGAACAGCACAACATTAGTTGTGTCGCCACTCTATCAACAAAATGACATCATCCAACTGTAAAGTATTGCCAGCGCTCGTGTGCAGGTATTATAGAAATCTGCATCTGATACTGCTAATAGCCCCATTTCATGCACTAGGCCTGCATAAATCTGCAGCTTTGCGACGACTCGGGCCTTGAGTTTTTGAGGCTCACCACCGTCAATCAGGCGAGCATACCTGCTCAGTCATTCCTAATCCTGGCTTTTCAAGTTATCCAAGTTACCTCGCGGGATTCAGGAAGTGCACCAAGAAAGTACGTACAATGCCTAAACCAACTCCGGCTCCAGCTATACCCAATCTCAGTGATAAGAATGATACGTTCAAAACCTTTGAAGGAGGAGCGCGATTCTTGAAGTAGGGGGATAAAAGGAGAAGGGTAATTGCTAGAGAGCTGATCAGAGTGCAGCTGGTGCTCGACCTTCTGGGCCAGGCTCTCAAAAAGATTCGAGCCGTTGACATGAATACCGCTGATTTTGAACGGTATTCAACGTTACGAGAAACTGCAATCGAAGGCCTGGACAAGTCCTCCAAGGCCGCAGTGAAGCTGGAACACGCAACGGATGCTGCGTATCATGAGCTTGAATCTAAATGGCCCGTACACTTTCGCCAACTCCAGCTTGACCGAGGCGAAGTTGCAGGTGGGAGTGATGCACAGGAAGGCCATGAACAGGCTATTAATAAGTCGATTTTGTAGTGCCTGAGCTGAGCATTAGATCGCCAGGTGAAATGCCATGGAGCAATGAGCCACAAGAATATGTTTGTTGTGTGTGCAAGACCCACCCCGCAGTTATTTTTCACGTTGATCTATCTGTGTTATTGCAATCGGAATTTATATTCGGCCCCAATATCTTGAAATCATCTGTAAACACACTACAGTACGCGCTGAAGATTTCAATTTGAGTCACAATGCCATACTCTGCCGAAAAAGAGGCTTTAGAAGCATGGCGGGACTGGGCCGCAATTAATGTGCGGAATCACGAAACAGCGCTGGCCTCTCGGCAGAACTTGCTCGATGAAGTTCAGGAGCGCCTCCAGATGGGCGAGAGGGACCTCAAGACGAGAAATTTCTTAGAACTCACAATGGAGAAGCTCAATCCTGACGAGGGAATCACCTTCCAGTATGACTTGTGCGTGAGAATATACAACAACATTGTTGAATGCTTGGGGAACTTGGGCGTCACAAATAGCTGATACCAAATTAGACGAGAAAATGTATTCTCTAGTTTGCTCGGTTCTTCTCCAATACAAGCTTGCAATACAAGCTTGCAATACTGTGCTCGCATGCAACAGTTTTGACACCCATAGGAGGCCCTCTCCGCTGTTCCAGGAATGCATAATCGCTGCAGTGATTTGCATACAGCTGCATACAGCTGCATCAGCTTATTTCAACGGTTTCAGCCCAAGTGTTTGCACCGACCAAGCGGCAGTTCCTATTTGCAAATCTGGATATAAGAAGTCGGTTTACGTACTAACGTACGTTAATGAGTTCGTTTGTTGCCCCTTCAGGCACTACCAATGTCCAAGCTACTTTCCAGCACATGCAAAGATTGAATATCGACACACGGGACAACCTCAATAGCCTCAGAGCTGTCACCAAAATACTTGAGGATCTCAAAGCAGAGCGGTTGGCGGACCCTCTTATGGTGCGGATGCTCAATTTCCATCTTGAACTGAACAGTGGATTGATTGAGTCTTCCATGGCCATGGTACGCGCGACTAGCTTGATGCCAAATGCGATTGAAGAGGGAGAACGCACTGGACGGGCATTGCTTAGTCGAGGAATATCTCGGTTCACCTACTGATAAGCGAGCCGAAACCTAGGACTTTATAATACTAAGAGCTGAGCTTCTATAGCGTACAGAATCAGAGTTCCGAAAATGAGTTACGTGTGGTTCTCATTTAGGGGTTGGCGAGCGAAATGGGGCCGAAAGGCAGGTATATGCCGCCATCTGTATGAACCAGAGACACGAATATCTATATAAGCTGCACGAAGTCCGCGGGGAAACGAATCCATTAGTCAAAATGTTTCAAAATGAACAAGAAATCATGGCCGGGATCACTGAACTATGCAAGATCCAGTCCAGACGTAGGATGCACGATTTCTTGATGAGATTTCGAATGGGACTGGACAAAGTTGAAAAGGAGATATCACAGGAGTAACAACGGCCAAAGCCCAATGAACAACTTATCCACTTACTTAATGTCAAAAAAACCGAGAGACAGAGGGCTCTGACCAAGGTTGAGGCAGACTTTCAGGTGGTAGAAGAGCAAGAGAAGAGACGATTAAAGAGAAACTAGGGCCAATCGTTCAAGAACGCGAACGGTTTATACGCCAATCAGTTACCATTTGGGGCCAGTTCGCGGTATGTGATCAGTATAGGTAAAAGTCGGAGTCGATACTTGGCATCATGACATATAAGTGAATGATTTCTATAAAAACGTACAACGATGAGTGAGACTCAAGTATACGATACCGGGGCGCTGATACCTCGAATCAGCTGATATGACCTACGATTTAGTTTGACTCGTATGCCTGCTGTTTAACCTCGACGGTTGCCATGCGATAACGAGCCTTTTCCCGCATGCACTATCCCAATTCACTCAACATGCACATGCGATACAATGCAGACCCGCCCATACTCAATTGAGGGCCCAGAAAATGACATGGGGCCCTGACTTGTTTTCGACGCTGCCATAAAAATATACATAGATTTGGAATCATGGAATACCAAAACAAAAGGCGCTTCTGGAAATTAATCGCGAGATGAGCAAATACGACTTCAGAAATGCATTCAAAAGTTATGAAGAGGCCCAGCAGCATTTGAGGGCAGCCGGCATGACTCCGAAAGGAGGCTATTTTAAAGGAAATTGAGCGCAAATGGTCGTATCAGCAATCACCTGGCTCCCGCCGGCGCTGATTGTGTAATTCCAGCTAAATTACCAGTCTCTCGTTTCATGCTCAAGTATGCACCTAATATTGGCTCTACCATTGTAACTCGGCCCTATCTCATGCAAGTTCCGGCAGTGCCCCATCTTGATTCGCTCTTTACCTATAAATACTAGACGGCGGCTCATAATTTCAAATCTACCCGTATTACTTCAAAATGGAGGCAATGAGAGCTCAGGTATCCAGTGAGGTGTTGAATGCGCACATGACAAACGCCGAAATCACCTTAGAATTCCTTGTGTGGGCTAAAGAAGATATCGAGTCATATACGAACCTGCTAGAAAGCAGTCAAAGAAAATGGAAAAGGCGGTTGTGATTGAGAGCCAGATGAGGGATGCGGGTGTGCTGCCTCCAGGCTTCAACGCTCTAAAGGAAAGAGATCAGTTCTACTGTACAGGGAAGAACTTCTGGATAGCCGAACTGGTATTTATACTGAAGTCATGGTCCTGCGGCAGCTACATCACGATCTCCTCCATCTAATGCACGAGCGATGGCCCGAAGAATTCATTACCGCAGGTCTCAGTTTAGGGCCTGAGTAGTAGGGCATGAGATAGGTTAAATAGCTCTAATCAAAATCGGTCGTCAGTACACACCAGTTCCATATTATCTGAATAGTCACGAGCGCTTGAAATCAGGTATCTTAGCGCCGTGTCTTTATCTCCAGTTCCCATTGTTTTACCAATTAGTTTTTACTTTTTGCTGCTAGCCCTTGCTAAGCTGTCGTTTCGTGATGCTGTGCACGTGCACAATTGTTCTCTTCTTGTTGGATCTGGAAGTATAGGGCTTGAGTGCCACTGGTCCATTCTCCAGGATGAAAAGACTCTTCCCAATTTGGTTTTTTTTACATTGTTTGGCTACAACTTCAGGCGATACGTGGTGGAATAACCACTAGTGAGTAGTTAGAATCATTGGCTGACTAGTTTAGGTGTTTAGCATTCACAGATATTTTTTCAGCCGTAGGAATACGCAAGAAGCCTCAACACTTCTTCAGTCCTGCACTTCGGATCAATTCGACTCGACGACTATAATAAAGATGGGTCTGGAACTGCGGGGCCTGAGCAACTTTGGGCTCAGGAGGTTGGTGAGACCTTTGGCTCCTATTAAGCCGGTCCAACTGTGTCTATTCATCCCCACCGCCCAGCGTTGGTCTCTGATTCAAACTCGGCCCAACTCTTCTCTTCCAAAAAGTGGGGATGAATCAAGAGACCTGCAGTCAAACGACTGGAAGTCTCGATTACCTAAATTCCCATTACACAAGGACATTGCCCCTACTCTGATCCCCAAAAACACTCCTCGAGTCAGCAAAGACCTCAGTTTTCAAGGGCTGATGGACATTCTACACAGATCAAGAGGGCCAGAGCTGATTTACATGGCCGAGTCTCATCGATTATACTTCCTGGCATGCCTTGCATTGACGTTTGTGTGCAGTTATAATCTATTTGATCTTTTGGATCGAGGAATCCGCGGGCTAGTGGAATTGTACCAAGACAATGAACAAGATGACCCTGCTGTGCATAACGCGGTCAAGACGGGCGGCCGGGTGGGAATTCTGGCATTGCTGGCGTCAGCTTACATTGTCGCCGGACTGACATTTGCGTTTCTACCCACCAGACTAGTGCGACGAATCGAATACTTGCCCGGCCCTGTTGAGCACTTGCGTTTAGTCACGCACCCATGGATCCCAGGTAAACCGTCGCCGGTTATCACGGTCCCGTTAGAAAACCTGACCATCGGCCGCAAAGCAAAAGTATGGACAGGAGATGGTTTCTACGGTACGTCACACCGGTCGTCATTCTTCTTTTTCGTTTACGAGAAGGGTAAGAGACTCCCGTGGATTGTGGATCGATCGGGCTGGTTCTGGGGCGACGGCAGAGTCTATGACGTGCTTTTGGGAAAGGAAAAGGTAGCGGAAGCAGAGAAGGGGTTGAGTTGGGACGATATGTTGGTGCTTCGAAACAATGCTGTGAAAGCCAAAGAGACTGAGCTGCGACGCGAGTTGGGACCTGCATGGCGAATGAAGATGATTTCTCAAATGGTAAAAGAGGACGCAAAGTCATTGGGGAAATCTGAAAAGGCGAAGGAGCTTGATGCCAGTAGTGCGAGGCAGCTCGGACTTGGAGATGCAAATCATTCGAAAAAGGACTCCAATCGTTCCAAGAAATAGGAAACTAACGTTGTATATACCGTCTACTAGAGTGTAAATAGACCAAATTGTATCGCTTCGAGGCTATCGCTTCGAGACTCGTTGCCTGAGCTACTGGTGAAGACAGTTATCAAGCACTAATGCATTCATATCATCATTTACAAGTGGACTTACAAAAAAGCCGATTGTGCCAATCGAGCGAGGCCTAAAGCTCCTTGAGCCTCTCGATCTGAGAGGCCACTCGGGTCAAGTATGCCTCTGCCTTGGATCGCGCATTGGGAACGGATTCGTTAACAGTTGCACCAATGTTGACCGCGAAAGTGTCAAATTCAGCCGAAGAGGCAGCTCGCACTGGTCGAGCAGCCGGGCGTGGGCTTGAAAGAATGTCGTAAATATCCTTGGGCTTGGCAGGTGCCGACGATGGGATAGTAAAGAAGCTGATTTCGTGGCTGAAAGCCTTTTCATGCGCTCTCGTAGCAATGAGGTCCTCAAAGACAGGGTCGTAAAGGGCAGTTTTCTTGCTGTCCAACTTTCCGGGCGCCGCAAGCGACTTTGCAATTGCTCGGGCGGTCTCTGCAATGTCTTCAGTGGCATCCTCCTGCTCGTACTCAGCGCGCAGGTCACGGATAGTACCCAACTCAATTACTCGGCGGAGCACAATGGGCTGAGGCTTTGCCTTAGCAGGGGCAGCGGTGGCATTAGCGTCTGGCGCAGTCTTGACACCCTCCTTTGCCTGTTCAGTGGCTTGAGCGGGGTCTCTCAATTTGATGTTGGACAGATCCAAATGCTGACGGTCCTTAATGGACTGTGTTAGTTTGTTGACCGAGTCCTGGGAAATTGCACCCAAAAACGCCAACACGTCTCCTTTCAGTAGACGGCCATTAGGACCTGAAGCAGTGATCTTGGACAGCGCGTCTTCAGAGGACAAGTTATTCCTGTGTAGAAGTGTCAATACCGAAGGAAAAAGGGTCTGATTCGGATTAGCCTTGGGTCCCGCAGCAGCGGCAGCAGGCGCAGACTTGGATTTCGGCTCTGATATGGGCTCCTTGGCCGCTTCCGGCTCCTTCGGCGGTTCTGCCTCCTTCGACTCCCCATTCTGGTTACCAGTAATTGGCGCAGGGATCTCGAGGGTGCTAATATCGTCACCTGGGTCTGCCAAAACAGCAATGCTACTACCAACTGCCACGTTCTTAGCACCGTTTACTTCGAAAATTTTGGCCAAAATGCCATCATCTGGAGCCTCGACGTCAATTTGGGCCTTGTCGGTCTCTACCTCCAGCAGGATATCACCCGCAGAAAACGAATCACCCTCCTTAACCTTCCAGTCCACGATCCCTCCCTCGGTCATTGTAGGAGACATGGCTGGCATGGCCATGAGCTTTGCAGCCAGGCATTTGGACGTGGTTGAAAACGCTCGGTACCGATTTCGGGACGGCAGAGCCTTCAAGCCTGCTCTCAACATTTGGAATCAAGTCGCACTCGCCTAATTCGCCCAACTCTAGCGTACAAAAAGGAGGTCGACCGTCCGTGATTCGCCGGGTATAGCCGGGAACAAAAAAATATAGTTGACCCGGGACCCAACAAATTGGTCACGGCTGAGCTTGACGCGGCTGCCATATGTGTGGCTGAGATTTTTCATTTAATGGGCGGGATCGATTCTTCGTATCGGGATTCCGAGATCAAGGCCTACTAGAACTCGACACTGCAGCGGCCAAGGGCAGAAAGCATGAGTTATCGCGACAGTTATAGGGACAGACGGCCACCGATACGGCCACGGTCACGGTCCCCGGGTGGCAGGTCGAACCACAATGGAAGCTCAGAGCGATCCCGGCCAGGACCCGGCGGCAGGGGCGGTCGCGGTGGTGGTAACGATAGCAGTACTATGCGGTCAATGGCCAGTGAAGTGAAGAGAACTGACGAATGGATTGCGGGCGAAGACGAGTTTATGCTGAAGCAAAAGAAAGAAGGGGCGGTTATTCGCGTGAAAGACGGTCGCGCTGCGCCAATTGACTACTTAACGGCTCTGGTACAAACATCACAAGTTGTGGACGACGACGATACTGAATTCGATGTCAAGCACCCTGCGACTATTTTCGACTCCATTAGTACAGATGCGAAGCAATTGCGTTCGATAGTTGCCGAAGCACAAGAATTTGGCCACTTGGAGTCCAAGGTCGGGTCACGCCAGCTCTCTCCGTACTGGAAGGCTGTTAGTGATACTGCTCAGTACTATCTCCAGTCAATTTCGACATCTGACGACCCAGATAACCGAGTCGTCCAAGTGGTAGCACCAGATATCGAAAATGTTCTTCAGGACTTGTCTGGGCCCGAGATGACTGAGCTGGAGACCCAGGTCCGCGAAATGCTGGCAAATCCAGAGGTCGACTCTGACTACTGGTCACGGCTGTTGAAAGAGCTGCTAACCAAACAATCCAAGCAGGAACTGTCAGCTTTCTTCGATAAGGTGGTTGAGATCAGAATAGAGAGGTACAAGCAAGTGCTAGTAAAGCGAGACTTGCATGCCAAATTGTACAAGGGGGGCAACTCTCAGCAGGACGCAACAGCAAAATCTTTTACTGACAGCATTGAAAGCGAACGCAAGCGCATACTTGAAGCTTCTACAGTGCCGGTCGATTGGAAATCCAACTCGTCTATTGGGAGCAACACTAACCAATCTCGGATTCTGCCAGCGCAGGCCGAAGACCCGCTCATGGATGGCAGGCCAGAACCAAAAAGCACCAAGGCGACCAGGAGCCCTACAAATCCTGCCGAAATCGAGTACGAAAGGGACTCGAATTCCGCCACCCCCAGTGGCGAAGAAGAAATCACTGAGATCGTGGAGGAATACTCAGGCAAAGACCCGTCTCAACGGCCGCTGTTTGTCAGTAGGGCCCAAGTGGGCTTTGAATGGAACCGGTACAACCAAACACACTACTCCGCCGACGACCCTCCCCCGAAATCAATTCAAGGGTACAAATTCAACCTCTACTTTCCCAAGTTGGTTGGCAGCAAGCAAGTGCCTAGTTATAAAGTTGTGCGAGAAGGCGGCAGTACACGCTGGTTTGGCAGCGAGACTTGCATCCTTGTGTTCAAATCGCCGGCCCACTATCAGGACGTTGCTTTTCGGATTCTCGATAAGCAATGGGACAAGTCGCCTCATCAGAACGCTGGCTACCATTCCAGATTTGAAAACGGGGTGTTGCGACTCCATTTTCGATTCCGACGAATGAAGTATAACAAGTAGCAGAAGAACGAGACGAAAAATGGTGGCTATTTATTCTGCATGTCTATAACAATGCAATTGTACAGAATATTTCATTCTTTGCGTTAAGAGTTGATTGTCTTACGGGATAGGCATGGCATGGCCAGGTTGTATATCGCAATCCAGGCAAGTCAGAATGTCGGGGAGAATGCGCGTGCAATTGGAATGCAGTAGTGTCAGCGGCGCGTCGGACTAATGTTTTCTCTCCTACTACTATTAGCAGCTCACTGCGATGACTTCTGCAGCACCATTATCACACTTACTTTTTGTGAAACATTGCCGGTCGATATTCAGGCCCCTAAAAAGTATTATATCGGTCATTTCCTTTTTAAAGATAGGCATAGAAACCATACTCAAACCCAGTACTAGGCCCTAATCTCCTATTCTACTATAAAAATGCGATTCAAGTTGCTCAATCCAATATCATGTATTCGCTTCAGCAGGATTTCTTGAGTTTCAGTCGAGCGCTAATTCTGTATCAAGTACCAGCCGTATATAATTCCTGTCAGAGGGTTAGGGTACTAGGCGCCGCACTGATAAAAAGATAGTGAAAAATAAAAAATGTATCGAGATAAAATTTCAGATCAACGACTACTAAGGACAGTTTGATCCAATATAGCTACAATGGGTAAACTTCGAGATTCCTTGGTCCGACTGAAGAAGTCAATCGTTGGCGAGCCTGATGCTGACCGAGAAGAAGCATTGAAGACATTGGCTGAGTCCAGCGATGAGGAGAGTCTTGGAGAGGACGAAGTAGAGGACGACGAGGAAGAAGACGATGAGGAGGAGGAGGATGAAGGAGAAGAGGAAGAGGATGAAGAAGATATCGCGCTGTCTGACGCTGAAATCGATGATGACGCTGATGTGATTCCTCATCAAAAGGTCACTGTGAACAATAAGGCTGCTTTGGAAAAGTCGTTAAAGTCTATTCAACTCAAAAACCTGCCATTTGTTGAGCATTTCCAAATTGCAGGCAAACCAATTGTGCTCAAAGATATTTATGATGACATTGAACGAGAATTGGCATTTTACAAACAGGGACTGGAGGCTGCTACCGATGCCCGCAAAATCCTCAAGAAGGAAAATGTCCCCTTCTCACGGCCCGTCGACTATTTTGCTGAGATGGTAAAGTCAGATGAGCACATGGACCGACTAAAGAAGAAGCTCGTGGATGAGAAGACTCAAGAGAAGGCCGGCCAGGAAGCCAAGCGTCAGCGTCAGCTCAAGAAGTTCGGCAAGAAGGTCCAGCATGAACGGTTGCAAGACCGCCAAAAGGAGAAACGACAGATGATGGATCGACTCAACTCACTAAAGAAGAAGGGCAAGGACCACTTGACCTCAGAAGATTTTGACATTGCGGTCGAGGAAGCTACCGCTAACCGGCCTGCTGAAAAGAGCTCCAAGAGAAAGGCCAAGGACTCAAAATATGGGCACGGAGGCAAGAAGCGGTTCCGAAATTCTAACGATGCCGAGTCTAGTGGAGATTTGTCTGGGTTCAACGCTAAGAGAATGAAGACCAGTGGGTCAAAGGTGTCTAAGGGACCAAAAGGGCCCAAGAAGCGACCAGGAAAGAGCAAGCGACGGTAAATAATAGCGATAGTTGAGAATTGAGCATTTATTAATCAGCCTCAGAGCATTCCATGGCCATAGATGTGATAGTCGTCAGTCGTTATCATTATAAAGTCTACATATTCATAAAATGCCCGCTTCTACTAGCGTGTTCAACAGGCTCTGGTCCAAAAATTTGGTCACAGTAGGCTCCTCACTCAATCCCTTACGTCGGCGTGTCTTGAGCACAAAGTCTCGCGCCAGTGCCTGATTGTTAGCGGCAGTCAGCGGCCTCGTGACCTGATTCTTGTCTAAGGGATCCCCTGGAACTGGCTGCCACTCGTCAAACACCAGACTGACCGATGTCTTGCCTTGGGTAGCAATCCTGATATCGGTTTCAAGTCCAAACGAGTCGATAACTGGTACAACTCCCTGCACTGAGTACAGAGGAGTACCTTGAATTGGCACGTCCGATTCTACATGTCCTCGCCTTCGTGATAGCAGGTCATATACCACTTGGACTGCATTTGCGGGGCCAATGACGGTGCAAGAGTAAGTCGGTTCCAGCAGCCTGGGGTTCGCCAACAGCATTGACGAGTAACACACTCGACGGGCAGTAGGGATAATCTGGCCACCACCACGATAAATCGGCTCCTGGGCCAGAGTAGCGTCTAAGACTTTATAGTGAACATTCCTCACCGGCTCCTCACACAAGGGGCCCTCCCGAGTACTCCACTTGAACCCCTGACGAATCGAGTCCCTAGCCTGTAGCAGGAGCTTTTTGTCAACTTCACTTGGTAAAGTGTCGTCTTGCAGCAAATTTGGGCCGCTGTCGTTAGGTCCAAACGCCCAAATTGACCGGGAAGCGAGCAGATCCCAGTCGTAGGTCGCCCTAAAGTACTGGGACACTTTTGCAACCGGCGACGTGAGACTGATTTTTCCAGCTTCAATATCAGAAGCAATTTCCGGGTTAAGCGGTTCCGCCGTCATGGTGAGCTTGTTTCTCTGATTGGGCGTCTCGGCGTATGCCCTGAACACCGATCTCTCATCACAGGTCTCTGCGAATCGAGTAGACGGGTCTGATACCTTGACCTCGACTTCGGCAAACACTGTTCTTAAATCGTGCATCACACAGTCGAGATACATTTCGCCAGGCCCAAGAACAACATGCTCACCGGATTCTTCGACCTTGGTGTGCAACAGAGGGTAGGTTTTATCGACCTTTCGTAGACCTTCTAGCACTTTAGGGAGTTCTGAGGGGTTGATTGGCTCCACTGCTACTTTGACCACTGCCGAATTGATGTAATCAAGAGGCTTGAAGATATGCAACCCTTCTGTGTCTTCGGCGCCGTTAGCCCCATAATGGCTGTCGTAAACGGTGGCAGATCTGGTGATGGAGGAGTCAATTCCCCTTACCAAGGCCACAATGCCTGCGACAGCCGACGACACTGGCACTCTATACCGGCCGCCGGGAATCCAAATTTCCTCAGCAATCGCCTCGACCATGTCTTCGCCATCCTGAACACTGTAGCCTTCGCCCAAAACTTTGACCTGTTGCCCCTGAGAGAGCGTTCCAGACAAGACCTTGACCAAACTATAAAACGCCTCGCCGTCGTGGCTGGGGACTTGTTTTGTAACCTGAGCAATCAGCGGCCCTTCGTGACTGCATTCTCTTATCGCTGCGGCAATTGATCCATCTTGCGGCCCAGTGAAGTACTGCTGGATAAAGTGGTCTCCAGCTTCTGAAGGTGACGGAAGATGTCTCGAGACAACATCAACAAATGCTCCAGGAGGTCCAAAATACTGGTCAAATACCTTGCGCAACAAGGGGAACACATCTAAATTGTAGTCAGTCGGCTTGAGGGTGATTCCGACCTTGGCTAAAGTCTTTTCCAAGGTCGGCTTGTCTTCACCAATTGAGTGTGACACCAGCTTGTAAAGCGGCTCCAGTATAAAATGAACAAACGTCCTAACTGCTCCGCCAGAACTCGATCCCTGAAACTTGTTTTTGTCGGCATGGTAATAAATATTGCCCCAGAGCCGACGACCAAACTCCTCAGCGTCGACTGGGAATTGCTCAGAATAGAGTCTGGCGAATGATTCCAGCGTGAAGCACCACCCTAAAGACGCGGAAGCGAATAATACGTTCCCTTTTTCGGGAGACAGCCGGATATCGCCCTCAGTTTGGCCTGCCTGTGCCCGCTCTTTAAGATATGCGTTAACTGACTCAATTGTGCTGAGGAGCTTGAGGTATGCATCCGATGGAGGCAGATTGAGGTCCAGAATGAGCCGATCCACCTTGTTTACCACCAAAGTTAGTGGAACGCGTTCTTTCAGGGCAAAATCCAGTATTTTTTTCGTTCCAGTCATCAACCCTTCTACCACATCAACCACCAGCATAAGTCCATCAGCAGTACGAGCAGCCACAGCGGCTTCGTCAAGGAAATCCACATGGCCGGGAGCATCGACTAAAGTCAAATTATACGATTTTCCCTTTGAACTAGGCAGCACTAGCGAAATTGGCGTTGATTTAATCGAGATTCCACGATCCCGTTCTAACGGCAGTATGTCTGTGTATCGAATTGGTCGATAACCGTTCTTATTGTGATTTGGATTATCAGGCAGCTGGTGGGTGTGCTGCACTAATAAATCAACTAGCGATGTCTTTCCGTGTCCGAGATGGCCCACAATTGCAACATTTCTTACCCGATCGGGATACGCGGTCAGCTCAATTTGAAACTGCCGCGAGAACCAAACCTCAGGGAGTGTTTTGTCTTCGAGAATGACCACTTTTTCAGTCACAGGCGCGATAATGGGCTGGGAAATCGGCTGAGTATCGTGTTCGTGGAGAACGGTCTCGACATCTTGGCCGAAAACTTCACTAGCACTCGGATAGTACTTTTTGTCTTCATGCAGTACAATCGCATTAGACGCGGCATCTATCTCATTCTGCTCGTCTTCATCACCATCAACTTGCATCTCTTGGTCGTCGCTGCCATCTCCTGTGAGCGGAACCTGTGCTGACTCGGGGCCGAGTTCCGAGCCGCTTTCGTCATCTGAATCGTCTCCTATATAGTTTCCAAACCTAGTTAGCCGCCTACCGCTGTGAATTCATCTAATTGCACTTACTCGTCGTATAAATCGTCCATTTTAGCACCGACCTTCCAGTCGATTTCGAAATTTCGCTCGTAAGTCGATGATTTCGGCACGGCTGTGCCGCCCGCATCACGAAGCGACGTTCTCGACTGCGATAGCACATAGGCCCACGACAGCAAATGGCGTGACATCACTCGGGGTATCTTTGGCACTGCTTTATCCAGATAAGCTTATTCATACATTATATTACATTTTATGCATTATTTCAATAGCACCTCGGAGGCAGTCTGAATGGGTGCAGGCAAGTTGGTCCACAATTCAAACTGTTCTACTCCTTGGTATAGCAGCATTTCCCGCCCAGGCACGGTTGACCAATTGAACTCGCCCTCAGCTAGCTTCATGATTGGCGTCACTGTGGGACGGTAGGCAGCATCAATGAGCGTGCGAGGGTACGGCGGGTTAGTCAAAGGCTTGCTGAGCAGGGCGCCAATGTTCTTCAAAAATGCCGAATCAATTTCTTTGTCAGCTGGGATACAGCTCATGGCAATGAGCGGGGCAGTAGCGGCCTTGATTTCCTCCGCAGAGGTGAGCGCAGTGACGCCAAACTCGGCGGGGAACCCCTTGGCGAGCTCCTGGGCTTTCTCGGGGGTGCGATTTAGCACGTAGATTGTCTTAAACCCGAGTTTGTGGAAAGCAAACACAGCGGCCCGCGCAGTACCTCCCGCGCCCACGATCAACGCCTTGCGGTCAGAGTGCGGCATAGGGAACACTCCGTACGCCTTGGCAGCGTTGTAGATGCCGAGCCAGTCGGTGTTATCTCCAACGAGCTTCTTGCCGCCGTCCTTAGGGATGATGGTGTTGACGGCACCAATGGCAGCGGCCGACGGCGACAGGTCGTCGAGGAACGACATGACGTCGAGCTTGAGTGGGATTGTGACCGACGCGCCACCAAACTGCGACCCCAGCTCTGCAATCTTGGCCTGTACTGCCTCGCCGTCAGTAGTCTCGAGCCGGCCGTAGTGGTGCGGAAGGCCCAGGACGTCAAACAGCGCGTTGTGGAGGTCTGGCGACGGCGACTTGGAGACAGGGGACCCCGCAATGAAGAACTGCTTTTGCGGAAGTGACCCAATCAGGTTCAGAGCTTGGTGGATCTCCTTGACTGACAACTGGCCCGGAGCCGCCTTGACTGGCAGCGCCGGGTGGGTCACCGGGGTCAAGACGGAGTTCAAGACTCGCGATAGCTGGCCCGCAGCGCCCATGTTGATAGCGAGTAACGGCTTGGCAGAGTGCGCAGCCCGGAACTTTTCCAGCTTGTAATTGTCCTCCAGTGTCGAAGCAGACCCTACCAGCTTGACAATATCGCCGAACTGAGCCCGGCGGTACACATCCTCCCACCGCGACGAGTCCCACTTGAGGTCGCCCGATACATCGTGGTACGACGCAATAATACGGGAATGCGCCTTGTCTGCGACCAATTGGGCCCTTAGCTGCTCTGGAAGCGTGATTTCCACGTCCACAAACTCCACACCGAGCCGGATGGCGTGGTTGAGCAGCTCGCCGACTTGCTCCGGCTTGTCATTTGCAAACTTGCCCCCCTGGGCCCGCGTTCGCACCGTAAAAGTCACCGGCAGCAACGTCTGCCGACGCAGGTACGCCAGCTGGGCCGCCACAAAGTCCAGCGAGTAGTCGTCGAGCAAGTCCACCCGCAGCTCCACCGCATTCGCTCCCGCCGTGATCACGTCAATGTTGTCAATCGCCGTCAGGTCACCATAAGTCAGCGACAGCAGGTAAGACCGCTTGTCCAGAGCTAGCGACTGGGCCCCCGTCACGGTGTGGATGTACTTCTCCAACGACTTGCGTTCGCGCAGCTCGCCGGCCGCATCGTCAAAGTGGTCACTGAAGTAGAGCCGGTTCGAGTACTTCTGGTACAACTCGCGACGGCGCTCCCAGACCGCCCGAATGTCGTCAGTGTAGGCAGGGCGGTCCTTGTCGACTTGCAAGTACGACACAATCTTGTCCACGTCGCGGTGGATGTGCAACACGAGGTGGCCGGCGTCCATGAGCTCCCGAAGAATCACCTGGGCACGAGGAGTCTCCACAACTCCACCGCCAGTCGCCGCCACGTACCCAGTGGCACGCTCCTTAGCAAACTGATCCAGCACTTCCAGCTCGCGCTTGCGAAAGCCCTCCCATCCCTCGTCGGCAATGATTTGAGGAATTGTGCGCTCCGACACGTGCTGGAGGTGGGCATCGAGGTCGACAAACTTGAGACCTAGGCTGTGCGCAATCCATTTGCCCATGGAAGTCTTGCCCGAGCCCCGCATTCCAATCAGCACAATTGACTTTTGTGCCTCAGGAGCGGCTCGTGCCAACCCAGTGCTGGTGGTGGCCACAGCGGTCGCCTCAGACCCCTTCAAGTCGACTCCAAACTTGCCATTGAGCGTGTCCCACCACCCCGGCCACGTCTTCTCAACACATCGCCGGTCTTCGACCAGCACCCCATCCTTCAGCACAGCCGCCAACAACGAGAACGACATTGCAACCCGGTGGTCGTCATAGGTATGGACGCTCTCTGGCACCTTGAGCTTACCAACATCGGCGCCAACACCGTCAATCTCCAGCCCGTCGGGCAGCTCGCGGCAGGTGACACCAAACTTCTTGAGCTGAGTGATCATGGCGTCAATACGGTTGCACTCCTTGACTCGCTGGTTGGCGATGCCAGTAATTGTAGTCGTGCCCGTAGCCACCGCCGCCACCACTGTCGCAGTGAGGAACGCATCAGTCATGGGCTCCATATCCACTTCAATTCCAGACAGGCCACTCAGCTGCTTCGGGCCCGTCACTGTCGTGCTCGTGGCAGTCTGTTCAACCGCGCACCCCATCGGCTTGAGCACATCGACAGCAAACCGCGCATCGCCCTGCAACGACGCCGATCCAATGTTGGGCACCACTACTGACGTGCCAGTCAGTGCAGCGTACGCAAGCGGGTAAGTTGCCGACGACGCATCGGACTCCACCACGTACTCGGCCGGGTTCTTGTACACGCCCTGGGGGATATGGTAGGTGTGGTCTTCGGTGGTGGACCGCTCGACCTTAACTCCAAACGCCGCCATCATCGCCACAGTCATGTCAATGTAGTACTGAGAGATGGGCTTACCGCCTACCAACGCCAGAGTCACGGGCTTGTTAGCGTACGGGGCACACATGAGGATAGACGACACGTACTGCGATGAGATTGTTGCAGCGAGCTCGATTCTGCCGCCCTCGAGCTGGCCACCCTCAATTTTCAGCGGCAACGACTCTTCCCGCTCCATGTATTGGATTTTTGACCCGTTGGCTCGCAGAGCGGTCACGAGCGGTCCAATTGGCCGCTCCTTCATGCGCGCATTGCCAGTCAGCACGACAGTACCTGTCGCCAGCGTCGCTACTGACGTGAGGAACCGCGATGCAGTGCCGGCGTTGCCCAGATACAGCACCTCGCCATTAGCGGGGGCGCCAATCTTACCTCCGTGGCCAGAAACGACAATTGTGTCGCCCTTGTCTTCGGCTGACACCTCGCCCGCACCCAGGAGCTTGACAGCGTTGAGCATGTGCTGAGTGTCGTCGGAGTGAAGGAGGTTTCTGATTCTACAGGTCCCAGTTCCGAGGGCCGCGAGCACTAGAGCTCGATTCGAGATGGATTTCGACCCCGGAGGCACAATGGCTTGTGGACCAGAACTAGGCGCCGCTGCCTTGGGCGTCCCAACAATAATGTCCCGACTCAGAATGACCCGGATCGCCTCGTCCGCTACTACTGTCGCCTGGCGCTCGTAAGTCTGCCCAATGGCTGACAGCAGCACAATTTTCTTCTTGGCACCGTCGTTCTTCTTGTCCACATTCATGATCCGCAGCAGGTCATCTACTGGCGTCGGCCGGTTATGCGTACGTCGCTGCACCACCTTGTCATGCACTGTCACCGGCAGGTTGTACGCCGCCAGGCACTTTGTCAAACGCGCCACCGCCACAGGGCTCAGCACACCCAAGTACCGGGCCAGCTCGGCCTCCAACACCATGCCAATTGAAACCGCCTCGCCGTGCAGAACCTCGGGGGTCAAAATCGCCTCATACGCGTGGCCAATCGAGTGCCCAAAGTTGAGCAGGTTACGGAGCCCACCTTCGCGCTCATCGGCAGACACTACCTCGGCCTTCACACCTGCCGATCCCGCCACAATGTCCTCCACAATGTCCATGATAGGGGTCAAATCTACCCGGTTAGTGGCGCGGTCGCGCTGCCGAATCGCTTTGAAGAATTGATCTGAGTACGACTCGAGGCGGGCGAACTTGTCGTGGTCCCAAATCGCAGCTGTCTTAATCACCTCAGCCATTCCGTTAATAAACTCCCGCTCCGGTAGCGTCTCCAAAAACGCCAGGTCAATAAAGATGCGCTGGGGCTGCCAAAACGCACCAATCAAATTCTTCCCCAATGGCGTATCAATTGCAGTCTTGCCACCAATTGACGAGTCCACCATCGACAGCAATGTAGTCGGAATCTGCACAAACCGGATCCCTCGCATAAACGTCGCCGCAACGTACCCAATCATGTCTCCAATCACTCCGCCGCCTACAGCCAGAATGACGGTGTCCCGGGTACACCCCTTGGCGAGCATCCAGTCCTCGATTTCGGCCTTCATTGCCCGGCTCTTGGAGCCCTCGCCGGGGGGGATAATGTACTTTAGCAATCTCGAGTCGGGACTCAATTGGGCCGCCAAGGCCTCAAACTTTGTGGAAAGCGCAACCACATGATCAAACTTTTCAATGTTGTAATCGGAGATTAAAACATACGTAGAAGACTTGAGAGTCAGGATTTCCCGCACAATGTGATCCTGGAGCTGATACCCAATATGGATACTCTCTTTTCCAAGAATTGGAATCTTGGTAACCATCTTGACGGGGTTAATTGAAGGCTTCAACAAGGGGTGGAAGAGTCATTCGATAATTTGTGCAGGGCTGGGGTGAATGCGGCTGCGCGGATTGTGAGGCTGCAAACGGCTGTGCAATCGCCGATATCAGTGAAAAATATGAAATTTCAGATCAGATTCGGGTGATCTGCTGGTGAGATGCCAATTCGTATTATTACTGGCTCGTATGAGCACAATTTGCTCTGCGTGTCGCTGTCTGTTATCAAGGGCAAGGAAGTGTTCGTACCAATCTTCCATTTCACGCCTCACACCCAGTCGATTCGGTGTTTAGCATCATCTAAACGGTATCTGGTATCAGGATCGAACGATGAGCATATCCGAATTTACGATCTCCAAAAGCGAAAGGAACTCGGCACTTTACTGCATCATGATGGAAATGTGTCGGCCCTAGAATTCTTCCACAAATGGCTCATTTCGGCCGCCAGCGACGGCAAGATCTGTGTATGGAGAACCAAGGACTGGGAAGTGCTGAGCGAAATGAAGGGACACCAAGGGGACATTCACGACATTTCAGTCCATCCGTCTGGAAGAGTGGTATTGAGTGTTGGAAAAGATAGAACTCTGCGGCTATGGAACCTTATGACTGGAAAGAAGGCTGCTACCGTAAAGCTGCAAGCACCAGCTATCAAAGTACAATGGACCCCTGATGGAACACAGTTTGTAGTTGGGTACGATCTCAAGCTGGTCATTTACAATGCTGAGACCATGGCCGAAGTTCGAGTCATCAAGTTGACGTCTCCATTACAGCATTTGAGCATTTTCACCTCCAAGGGGGTGTCTTACTTGGGAACCTCACACAACGATGGCAAAGTGGTTCTTCGACCATTGTCCTCGCTAGAGGAGGGAACCGCGGACGCGGACACGGAGTCTGAGGCCGTCACCCTGGTGGGCCATGGAACTAGAGTAAAGCACTTTGCATTCTTCTCGACGCCCTCAATTGAGTACCTCGCGTCTGTGTCTTCCGATGGGAAAATTGTGGTGTGGGATGTAGACACAAAGGACCAAATAGCCGTCTATGATACTGGCGACAGACTCAATTGTGTGCTCATGGTATCGGAAGATGTCGAAGATGAGTCGTCGCTGGAAAAGCCCGAGAAAGAGTCGCACTACTCGTCGGCGTCTGAATCCGAGCCCGAGCCTGAAATTGAGCCTCCAAAAAAGAAGCGCAAAGGAAAGGTCAGTGTTCAGCTAGAGTAGCAGGAGCAGGAGACGACTCGATTGTTACCAGACATTACGACAACTATAACTAATGTATACTCGAGTACCTTGGCAACCGCCTCCCATCCCAGTTATGCTAGTTTTGCTAGTTCAATAAATATCTACGGCCAGCCTATGGTCCGCTAGTCTCGTTCCGCTCATTATACATAGGGCACGACTTGTTGGTTTTGATATGACCCGTGGCTCCACAAGTAGCACATTTCCTGGTCGTCGCTTTGGCTTTGCCTCCGCGAGTCGGCTTGTCAGAGTTGGCTCGCTGGGCGTTTCTAGCCAACCGGCGGTCCTGGTTCCTCTGCAGGCGGGCCAGCTCCACTTCGAGTATTTTGAGCTGTCGCTTGTTCCGGTCCTCGTCGTTCGTGGGTGCGATTTGGTCAGGTGCCAACTGCGAGTCTTCCACTTTGTGCCGATGCTTGACATAAGCGCGAATCACGTTCGGGTCCGTGACGACTTCGACCCGACGCTGCCTCGTACCATTCTCGTCTTTGACAAACCTCGTGATGCGCAGCGCCCGGTCCTGCAGGGGCGTGGCCGAATTGTGGCTGAACAGCGAAATGTCGTCGTCGTGCTGGTCCGACGATGGGCCGGGTGTAGGGTCTTCGCGCGACCCACGGCGCGAATCGCGAATCGACGTGCTGCCGCCGGCACCAACATTTTGTGCATCTTCTTCCTCGTCCCAGTCCAAGTCGTCAGTATTGGTCACCTCCAAACTGCGCTTCTGCGAGTACCAAATGCGCTTGATCTCCTCATTGTAAGCCTTCTGCTGGACTGCCACATTGTAGCTGTGACCACCGTACTTGGATTTTGATAGCTTCTCGTTCACGCTCTCACCCATGGCGCGGAATCCACCCTTCATCGACGTTTTGAGGAAACTGTAAGCTTCGCCTCGGCCAGTGGGATCACCCTCGCCATGCAATTGCAACATGGCCTTGTGCTGAGTCGCGTTGATGAAGTTTCTGGTGATGTTCCAAGGTGCTAACTGCTCTTCAATGCTTACTCCATCGCCGTCGTCCTTGTCGTCTTCAACAGTTTTGCCGTACCCAGCATCCTTAAGGTGCTGCTGGCCCACCTGCATCGCCTCCAACACGACCACGTCTTCAGGAGAAATCATGGACCTAATTGACTCCTCATTTGGCAGGGGTTCTGACGCCTTCACCTTCCAGTACCCTTGGTCGTCCCCACCGCGCTGGTACTCCATAAACTCCTTGAGACGCTGACGGTTCTGCATGTCGTTTTGATCCGGGAAATGGGCTGAAATGTCCTTTACCAGCAGCCTCTGACGGTCGCTTTGATTCAAAACCCGGTACACGACCATTTTGAGCCGGTTTTTGCTCGCCGTCGTCACCTTTCGAGAGTGCGGCCCCGGAATCTGAGTCGCCGGTAGCGTTTGGCCCACCGTATAAAGGTACGGAATGTTGCGGAGGTAGTACTTCTGGCCCCCGCCGGCACCAGTGGTGCGAACTAGAAGGAAATCGGTGCGAGGAGGCGCATGTTCAAACATGGGAGCTCTAACCATACGGTTATACAGCACCTGGAGCGCCTGGCCGCCGTCTACAAATCCAAAGTTCCACAGCGGGCTCCGGTCCTGAACTGAGAGGATAGACGTCTCGCCGACAGGGAATTTGGGGCGAGTGCCGTCCTCGGGGTTCTTTTTGCGATAGTAATTGATAATTTTAGACCCCATACCAAAGTTTGAAAGCAGCAATGGGAACTCTTCGGAGTACTCGATCATCACAAACGGCGCCGAGTCGCCAATCGTCATATCAGTGGATTTGGCAAGCAATTCAGTAATTCTTTTGCCCTTGTCCTTCTTCTTTTTGCGCTGCTTGAGCTTGTGGAATTGGATATTCAAGTTAGGGCGTACCGAGAAAGTAGGGCGGTGGTACGACCGCATCTGCTTTTTGGAAAGTTTGACTCGGTAGTGAGGAGATTGTAACCGAAGTGCAACCATGGAATGGTCGATATGCAAATTGCCAATTGTCGATCGCACATTTGACTGATAGTTTTCCTTAAGGAGGTCGTAGGCGCGGTCGTTAGAGATGTTGTATCGCTGGAGTAGCGCCCGCTCAGACGTGGGAACTTTGGAAATGCGTCTCCTGGCTCTATCATTCTTCGGGGCAACGTCAGGCGCAAACAGCAGTTTGGGATCGTTCATATCCAGCTTGACTCGCTTTGCAGGAGGCAAGTACAGGTCTTGGTCGTGATCAAACTCAAAGTCCGAGTCCGAATCAGAGTCGTAGAGGTGCGAATTCGGCAGCGGAATTGTACCACTGTTGGGGACCGCCACTCCTCGATCGGGTGTCCAATCTAAAGACGCAAGCTTGAGGTCGTTCTGGCGGATGGTGCTGGCGCTGCCCTTCTTGCTGTTGACCAGGTCCCCGGAATCGTCAGAGTCGTCTTCTTCGGCTAGTTTGGGCAGCAACTTGGCTGGAACGCGCACTACATTGTCGCCTACTACCACAGGCACCTTTGCCGTCGAAGACCTGAACCGGGCCCGTTGATCGGTCTCTACATCAAGTCCAGAGCGCATCGGAACACAAGTTCGGGGCTGTTTCGGTCTCGGCAGCGTCATGCGCGTAGGCTTGGGCCCAAATAGCGAATTCATCTTCAGAACTGCACCGGGACGAAAGTCGGGGTAGTATATATATAGCAGCTGCTCGTCCGATAGCGTGGCGTTCATAGCCGTTACGTTATCCACAAGCAATTCACCGTCCCCGCCAGGGATATCGACCAACTCGTCCGCTCCATCAATTGCCTCATCAACATCCATTTGGCCCTGGTCCTGTCCAATTCGTCCCCGCTGCTCCAACTGGTCCAGCTCATCGTCGAGCCCTAGACCGTCCAGGTGATGTCCTTGTGAAAACGCCGCCGTCCACTGGTCATCTGGGATCTCGTCGGCCAGTCCCTCGTCCAGAAGCCCGTCCAAGTCATCATCTGCGACTAAACCTTCATTCATGACGGAGTCCAGTCCGCCGTCGCTTCCATCATCATTTTTATGGGCGCCGTGATCAACGCCGTCTTCCTCGTCTTCGTCGGCCAGCTCATCGATGTCCTCAAAATCTTCTGCCTCATCCACCGGCTTAATGGCGTCTTTTCCACTCAAATCTTTAGGGATATTCGGGCCGAGGCCGTTACCGGAGTCGTTCGAAAACAGCTTATTCCAATCGTCATCCTCGTCCGCGTATTCCGGCATCGTGGCAAATCCAAGCAACACGAGCCAAGCAGCAAATGATGCCCAGTGTGTAGTTTGGCGAATTTCAAAGTCGTGATCAGGGTTAGGGTTTGTTGACGTTGGGTTAGGGTAGAAGTGGGAGGGATCGGCGCAATGTAAGAGATAGCGAATCTGGGGTCAATTCAGGGGCCAAAGCACGGCCGAAGAGCTTGAAGGCAATCGTCACAGCTCTTGATCAGGTCAATGCACCCTTCACCCAAATAAGCCAAAATTTCCTACCCTATTTTCATAGCACCACGAGTCATGCTACGGTTTCAATCCCGACAAAACTACGCCTACAATACGCCATCTATTCAAGCTTCATATCTTATAATACAAACCTGCATCTCGTTAGTATACCGATGCGTTACATGAATCGCATTGGATTATGCATGACCGACCGTCCGTCCGTGTGACCTACTCTGCGGTCACCAGTATTTGACACAGAAGCATCCACAGCCACTTGCGCACCCTGTCCCTCTAACGACAAACCACCATTCCTCGGCACAATGGAAATGCACAATGTGCTCACAATGAGGGCACTGAAAGAACCGTGTCTTGACCAGCAGATGGCAGTACTGGCACGTCTGTGTGTACGTTCTCTGCGCTCGGGGAAGCACAATTTCAGCGTCGTCATGGCTCTCGGGAGGCGCAAACATAATGTTCGCAGTGCTCAAGTCTGTCAATGGCAGTGCCGCCGTGGTGGCGGACCTTAGAGGCTGGTTAAACTTCAGTAATTCCAACGATTGGACATCAAGTCCCCAAGAAAACAGGATTCCAGCATACTGAGCACGGTATTTCTGGTACTTTTGTTCCTTGGTCGGGTCTAACCCAAGCTGCTGTGAAACCAGAGCTGCGGACGACGCGTGGGAACGAGGAGGTGCAAGCTCCACTCGGACAGTCGGTAGCAAGTCGAATTCGCCGATATCGCTACCATACAAACTGCTCCGGCTTGCCAGCCGAGTGGTCCGCCCTGAGTTTAACATGGAATTGAGCCCGGACTCATGGTCGCTAGGGGTGTTTTGGCTCTTCCACGACGTCGACAGAGTGTTATCGCGATTGCCAGCAGCCAGGGCCGTACCCGACCCAAGACCCGATCCAGGGCCAGAACTGTGACCAGACACAGAGCCCGAGCCCATTCCAGAGCTTAGCCCTAAACTCAGCCCACCAGCGGCTGGATTGGGCCCCGAGTTGGCCCCTTGACCCTGCGCATGCCTTGACGGCCGCGAAAACAACCCAGTTGCTGCTCGGCGGGCCGTGACAAACTTCTCTGGTGACAATGACATTACTGAGCTTTCAGGAAGGCTGAGTGGTGACCCGTCGTCCCACCGACTGAGCGAGCCTGCCTTGACAGACTCCCGGCCCGAGTCGTCAGTGAGATCAAAATAGCCCATTTTCTCGACCTTGTCGATATAGGGGCTTTTGGGGCGCTTTACCATGTCGTAGATAAACGGACTTTTTGGGCCCGGGGTGGTCTTGTTCAAGTGATCTTTGGAATCGGCAGATTTGAGCCGGGTCCGCCCAGAAAGCACGCACGACAGGTCGGCGAGCATCTGAGTGTTATTCTGGTGCTCAAAATAGTCAAAAATCTCTTGCGCAAGCGTCCCTACAAACGGATGGTCACCCCATCCAAAGCCCTTGCCGTCAGCTTCCGGATTTGGCGCAGCCAGAATGCGATTCTGCACCTCATATCCTGAATACTCGTCTAGTAGCGACTTGACTGCGGAGAAATTAGACCCCGCAATCATCCCAATCAGTCTCCAGCAATTGGAGATGTCGCTTGCATTGTACTTTGTGGCGACTCCCATGTTATGGAATGCCAATTCCATCGGTGACGCGCCCAGGACTTGATACTCAGACGCCAGGTCGCGACGGGAGGGAATCAAATTGCCAAAATCGACAATTTTGACAACATTGCGCTGGTGGACGTGCGCAGCGCCAGACTTTTCAGTATTTGACATCTGAGACCGAGAAATGCGCGACCCTGAAGACCGCACAAACAGGTTTCGGCGGAAAAGTTTGCGCCGGTGAGTCCAGGCGTTGTCACGAGAAAGCAATTCGTCGTCAAGATAGTCGTCATTGCTACTGTAGTCCAGGTCAGAGTCTGAATCCTCGCCTCCACCGTCTGCGCCCCCACTTCCATCACCAACCGACCCTCCGCGGCCCTGGCTGAGCCTGGTAAGCGCGTCTTTATACTCCTTCCCAGTATCATGTGCGCCAGCCACAGCCCCGGAATTG
Organism: Blastobotrys peoriensis; assembly: GCA_003705735.3. Classification (NCBI taxonomy): domain Eukaryota; kingdom Fungi; phylum Ascomycota; class Dipodascomycetes; order Dipodascales; family Trichomonascaceae; genus Blastobotrys; species Blastobotrys peoriensis. The sequence continues at coordinate 26,065 of PPJJ03000052.1, read as the reverse complement.
CTAGACGTCTTTTCAGTAAAAAAGCACACCAACTGCCCTCCTCGAGACCACACGGCGCCATAGCCCTTGGGAATTGGAGTCGAATCCCGGCCCCCACCCCCGACAGTCCCGCCTACTCTAACTCCTTGGCCCCCGCCATATTCCTCGTCGGACGACGAGTAATTGAACTCGTTCGTCAGCTCGACAAAGTCTTCTAGCGACTCGTCGACAGGCAGCACTTCTGGTGCTACTTGTGGCTCCTCCAGGTATGTTTCAATGTTGACTCGGTCGCCAATTAGGAACCTCACACATGGTTCTAAACAGTACTTGCCATTACCCGTTAGTGTCACAGCGATATCGTTCAAGCCGTCAATTATTTCGGTCACCTTGTCGCCAGAAATCTTCGTTCCCTCTTCAATTGCAAATTTAGGCGCTGCCTGGGGGTAGCTTGGGGGGATGTCGACATCTACCCGCATAAATATCAGCCCGTGCTCGCCTTCTCCAGTGCCGGCACCCGCGCCAGCGCTGGCATTGCCGGTTGCAGTATCTGCACTGTTCATAACCTCCCCCCAGGGCCCATTAAGCGAAATTGTCAGCTTACCTGACGACACTTGGATGTTTTCAAATGTGACCTTCGGGAACTTGAACCCGACGAACGAGATTTCTTCACCCAGGTTGCCCGGAGTCACGTCAATTGCATGGTCGATTTCGGCAGGGCCATTACTAAATGGAGCTGCAAAAGCTGACCGTCCTATTCGCACGCCAGAAATCCACTGCAATTGGGACTCCTTTTTCTTATTATCGACGGCGGGCTTCGCCGTAGTCATGAATCGGGGCGCAGTCGTTCGAGAAGCCAACGCCGAAGGCTTGACGCGGAGCTGTGGAGGCGAAAAACTGGGCTTGTACGAGCTTGAGTAGCCTGATGCACCCGAAAATTTGGAGAAGTTGCCCCAGGGACTAGTGCCCACGTCTTCAGGCTCCGGCAGGTAACTGGTGTAAGGGACACCGAACGACGGTGGTTTAAACGCCAGCGTACCTCCGCGCTCAAACCCTACCGACTTCAATGCGTCCTCTGCCACCGGCCACAGTCGTAAATCGTTATCTTTTGCCCAGGTCACAAGCTGGAATTCGCGATCTTCGATATTGTCATTCAATCCGCCCCGAGACCGCCACACAAACTCCTTAACAGGGCCGCTGTGGCCCTTAAACTCGATTACGGGATCTGGTCGAGAGTTTTGCGCAGCATAGTCGTACAAATAGACGCTATCGCCTCCACCGCGAAGAGGCATGACGATGCAACCAGATCCAAACGGAGTATGTCGGGCCCTCCACACTGGATAATCCAGACTTAGAGTCGAAATTAACCCAGAATCCCCAGACGCGTCCGGCACAGAGCCAGTGCCTGTGCCATTGACACAGCTTGGGCCCGAGCCCAGGCCCGCTGAGGGCAGCTGCGGCCCAATTTGACCGTTGTGTCCAAAATTCAGCTCTAAAGATGGCCAGATGCCAGTCTGTTGCGAACTTTCACCTCCTTCCTGCTTGTAATCCCATAATTTCACTGTGCAGTCGTTTGAGCACGTTAAAAGCTTTCTCTCGTCGACTCTACTGAAGTCAATTCCGTTCACTTTGAGTTTGTGGCTCTCCAAGGTTCGCAATGGCTCGGCTCCTTGCCGTCGATCCCATACGTAGACTAGTCGATCGTGACTGGACGCAAGGATGTGCTCATTGAGCCGATTCCATTTGACTTGGGTCGCCCCGGCGTACCAGTCGGCAAAGCTCTGACTGGGTTTACGGGGGTTTCGCATGTCCCAGATATGCACAAACGAGTCAATTGAGCACGTCGCGATCAGCTCGGGGTCAAACAAGTGAAAATTGATATCAGTGATTGCCCGCTCATGACCATGAAGCACGTGCTCAATCGCCCGAGTCGACGGAAGGGCCAAATTCCACATTAGGGCCTTCTGATTTGAGGTCGACACCACCCACGACGGTTTATTGGCATGAGGAGACCACTGGATATCGGCGACTTCCCAGGACGTCTCATGGGGCAACCATCGCGGCCGCGAAAACGGGTCATCCAGATCAATAACATAAAGCCCAGAGCGGCTAGTTAGTACCGTGCCCGAAGAAATCATCACCACCACCCTATCCAAATCTGCCCAGTCAGTACTCACGATGCAAGGGCGGCATTTCGCCCTGAAGGACTAATTGTCATGGCCCCAACTCCCTCATCGACTCTAATAGAGAGGGAGTTGCCGAAAGTCGACGAGTCGAACATAGACGGGGCCGCCGCCATGCTTATCGACGGAAATGCAAGCTTAAACGAAATCACACAGCGATTTTGGTGAAATTGGGGGTTCGCGAAGTAGATAAGTGAGCGGCTGTGCACAGTACGCGGCTGGCAAGATTACATCGGTAGGCGACCAATGGTCGGAAGCTAGAGAAGGGGAGTGATTAGGCGGTAGGGGAGTGCCGATGTGAAAGGACACGGTTTGAGAGATTCGGTTATTAGGAAAGATCAGCACGTCTAGGGTCCCGCTCATCGTAGATATATCACCCGTATACAGCAGTCGATATTTCTTCCTCGCCGTCACAGCCGCGCAGTTTCCCCCGCATTTTCTGGACCCGGGTTGATACGGGCAATCGCTAGACTCCACACGTCAATCCACGACCTCAGCATAAGATCACTACAGAGTCAGATCAGACCCTACCTGTCCATTTCTCATTGGCCACCACTTTCAGCTCCGCCATACCCACTGCCCAAAGCCGGTTCTCCGGCCTACCGCCCGCCCCTCCCCGTGCCTGCCCGGGGCTCATCTTGCCCGGCGATTTCCCCCTGCATGTAGCCGTGCGACGCCGCAAACAGCCGTGCCAAATCTAGAGGGATTTGTGCGGCTGTGCGCGGTTACTGGCGGAATCCTACCGCAAATATAAACCCACAAAGGCAGCTTTTTCGATCTAGATACAAGTTGACTGGATTGTAAGGACCCGGCGACATTATAGCGATAGAAATGCTTCGAGCTTCGTTGAAGTGCACAATTGCTGCGTCGCGACAGGCTGCGGCTTGTAGACAATACTCGTTTTCGGCGGCTCAAATTGCAAACTTTAAGATCCCCGAGATCAATAATGAGCCAGTGCGAGACTTTGCTCCCGGGACTGCAGACCGACAGAAGCTCATTGATGCTTTGGAACGGGTTCGAGGCCGAACTGAGGAGATCCCGTTGGTGATTGGAGGCAAAGAGATCTTCAAAGACGACACTTTTGACCAGCCGTCGCCTTACGATCACTCGTGGTCGGTCGCCAGGGTGTCCAACGGTAACGCGAAGGATGCGTTGGACGCGATCAAGTCAGGCAATTCGGCCAAGCGTGACTGGGAAAATGCGCCATGGTCTGAGCGTGCGTCTGTGTTCCTCAAGGCCGCTGAGCTCATTGCAAACAAGTACCGCTACGACATGCTGGCGGCGACAATGGTCGGGCAGGGGAAGAACGCGTACCAGGCCGAGATTGACGCGACCTGCGAGAACATTGACTTTTTGCGGTTCAATGTCAAGTATGCTGAGGAGCTGTACGCCCAACAACCATCCAAGACCATCCCGGGAGTTTGGAACAAGGCCGAGTACCGAGCTCTGGAAGGGTTTGTGTTTGCGGTGACGCCGTTCAACTTCACTGCCATTGCCGGTAACTTGGTTGGAGCCCCAGCACTCATGGGCAACACGGTGTTGTGGAAGCCTTCCAATTCGGCGGCATTGTCAAACTACCTGCTGTTTAAGATCCTGAGAGAGGCAGGCCTCCCTGATGGAGTGGTCAACTTTGTCCCCGGTAACCCCGCCGAGATTGCCCGAGCCGCCGTCGAGCACCCTGACTTTGCTGGACTCCATTTCACCGGCTCCACCAAGGTATTCATGGACTTGTACCAGCAAATTGCCCAGAACCTGCCCAATTACAAGTCGTACCCTCGAATTGTGGGCGAGACTGGAGGCAAGAACTTCCACTTGGTCCACAAGTCGGCTAACATTGCCAATGCTGCCCGCAACACTGTGCGAGGGGCTTTTGAATTCCAGGGTCAAAAGTGCTCGGCCACCTCGCGGGCATACGTTGCCGAGTCAGTGTGGCCTGAATTCAAGGAGCGATTGAAGGCCGAAGTAGCGGGCCTGACTATTGGCGATGCCGCCACTTCTGAGGGATTCCACGCCTTCTCAGGGCCCGTGATTCACGAGGGCTCGTTCGACAAGCTCTCCAAAAAGATTGACGAGAACTTGAAAGATCCTGAGCTGGAATTGGTTGCTGGAGGAACTTACGACAAGTCCAAGGGGTACTACATTCACCCTACCGTGTTTGTGACTGAGAATTTGCATCATGACAACTTCAAGACTGAGTTTTTCGGTCCACTGTTGACCATTACTGTGTTCAAGGATGCTGAGTACGAGAACATTCTGCGAGAGATCGATGGAGCGACCAAGTATGGACTGACCGGGGCCGTTTTTGCTAATGACCGAGGAGCGGTCGCTCAGGCCGTTGAGGCCCTGCGACACTCTGCCGGCAACTTCTACATCAACGACAAGTGTACGGGAGCGGTGGTTGCGCAGCAATGGTTTGGAGGATCTCGACTTTCCGGAACTGACGACAAGGCGGGATCGGGTAACATTTTGCACCGATTCGTGTCCATTCGAAACATCAAGGAGAACTACAATGAAATTCCCACGGTATTCTACCCGTCCAATGCGCCATGAAGCACAGACAATTTAGCCGAATCTATACTATTTTATGTTGTCATTATTCATTATTCTCATTAACTAGCTCGCTTTAAGTTGTCTCTCCAGCGCCAATCCCTTTGCGCAGTCAAATCTCCTCTGCCGTCAGATCCTTTTTGATGATAAACGGCCGCCCTCGCCAGTATATCTCGTGTCCCATCAATGCAACAATCCAAATTGGCAGCGCCAGCACTTCACGGAGTGCCCAAACCCAGAGCCAAGACCGGAATACAGGTCGAGGACCAGGCGGACCCTCCGGAGAATAGAATCTCCGAGCAAACATCGGCGCGACCCGTTGGTCGACGGTGGAGAAGGACGTGAGGATGTGGAATTGCCAGTAGTCGGCCACACACCACGCCAGTAGGTTCGCAAAGTAAAACCGCCACGACCACAACGAGGCAAAGTTAGTAGAGAAGGCGGTGACGCCAAAAGACCCAATTGCCCCGCAAACCAAGCTTTCGGTGGTCGGCTCCAGTAGCGTGGCAGCCAGTACCATATACCGCCTGACCCGGAGCCATCGAACGCGGCGGTTCCAGTAGCCAGCCAAGTCGACTCGGTCGAGAGGTTGAATGGCGTAGTCTGGGGAAATTGCAGTGCGGCCGCCAGCTGCCCACAATGCATCGGCAATCATGTTGTCTTCTGCAATGTACAGAGCAAACTTGCGGATTCCCTCGCCCGGGGCAGCCCCAACGGCCTTGTCCAAATCAGACCGGCGGTACAGATTAGACTTGCCCATGACGCACGGGGCCATCTGGAACGCATTGAGCGCAGTGTAGAACTTTGCGTGAGCCGTCAGCATGAACATCTCATCGAGCCGCGATCCCCAATTGGTAGCCCATTTCGGCGACAGGGAGATGCACATGGGCACGTGAGAAATCAACGACTTGTTTGTCGCTCGAAACGTGTCCATGGCGCGGGCGAGCGTATCAGGTGAGACCCACACATTGGAGTCCAGAACCCACACCATGTCGTACATTGCGGCCAAGTACCCCTTGGCAAGGTTGTTTACTTTTGGGTTTGGGCCGTAGTTCGCCGACCCCACCATCACTTTGGTGTCGACTTGGGGGTATTTGGAGATGAGTGACTCAACCATTGGCAGGGCTGGATCTGCCGGGTCCTCAATGCAAAAGATGGTCTGGACCTGAGGGTACACCTGCTCCAATCCAGACCGCAGGCAGATATCCATCTCAGTATCAATGCCCTTGAGGGGGCGAAGAATTGTCACTCCCTCGTACGATGCTTCGGGGTCCGATCTGAGCCCGGAACTACCGGCAGGGACGCCAGAGGAGCTGCCGCGATCATTGCGCCGATTCCAAAGCACTCGGTCCGGGGTCTGTTTGCTGCGACGGAAGATTAGTAGGGTTCCAGTAATTGCGTGTGCCAGTACTGCAAAGTACCATATGAACGCGACAAATGCAATGATTTTGATGATAAAGGACGACCCGAAGTCTGTGGAAACAGACGACGACGCGGTGTATGTGGGCATAGAAGGCATGCCAGGTGAGCCTGAGGAGTATAGAGACTGGGCAGGGCCCAGGGCATCCGAGCCGATTCCAGACACGTAGTCTTTGGCGTAGGACGCCATTAGAGGTTTTGTTAAAGATTGTATCACGGTGGAATAAGTCAGATTAAAGTAAATACGGCACAAAACTGTATTCCCAAGAATCGAACCGAGGGCGAGCGATGCGGCAGAGGCTCAGAGCCCTGACAATTCAAGATCAAACAACAACAGAAGGGAATAGGTAGCCTATTGTGAACGATTGCAAGCAACCGCGCTCTTTGTCAGCAAGACACAGATGTGGCCACCCTGCGTGTATCGTAGGCGTTTGCTTGTGCAGGTTGGTGCCGACACCTCGCTTTTCTTGTCTTTCGATGTCCTTCGCTGCCCTTCGCTGCTCCAAGTCGTATGCATGTCCCCACGTGATGTCTCCTACCTCCATCCCCATCACCGCCTTGCTCCTTCTCGAACCACTCTCGAGCCAGTCGGCCTTGTTCCTTACGGTTTGGTGTGCCAGGGCCAAACTTAATGTCCCCCGCCCTAAGTCGCGCTGCCTCCCCATGCCCTCAACCTTGTTCCCCAGTTCAACCCCCTTCGCCGTGGCCGTTGTATGGCATATCCCCCATGTGCGTCCAGCGTCGGCCATCTCCGAAACACCTAAAACTTTCATGAGGCTCAAAACCACTCCCCGAGTCAATCGGACTGAGTCAAAATGAAAAATCACTAAAGTCAGGTCATTGTTAGTTGGCAATTAGTACTGTATCAATTGCTCTCCGGGCGAGGGTGGGCTCAGTCGCAGCCTTGCATTTGTGGTTGTAGTTTAAGCTTTAGTTGAATTTGTTCTCTCATAATGGCCGCCCGCTGCGCCGGGTGCATATTAGGTCGTATTTGGCACCCCCCGCAAGTCGTTTGCAACGTTGAGCACCGAGTAACCCGGACCACGACGTCTAGGACCACGGAAATAAGGACCGTAATAGATCTTAGAGCGGTTTAGAGATCAGTTGCAGTTGCTGGATTGTTGAGATCAGTATTCTGTGGTGGCTGTGATTGCTGTGATTGTGACGGTCGAGGTTAAATTGCCGAGATCAGTGAGATCAGTGAGATCAGGCTGAGATCAGATCTGAAATTTCACCAAACTCTCAAGTCTTGCAGGCGATCTGAATCTGAAAAGTAGCAGGCTCTATCTCAAGGACTGACGATGCCGGATTCTAAGAAGCGCAAAGAGTCCTCGGCTCCAAAGCGATTCAATAGCATAATCGGAGTGACCAGATCGATCTCTGCTTGTCAACGATGTCGAAGTAGAAAGACCCGATGTGATCACAAGTTCCCGTCGTGCACAACTTGTTCAAAGGCTGGAGTCGAGTGTATTGGAATCGACGCTGCTACTGGCAGAGAGATTCCTCGGTCGTATGTGTCGCATCTTGAAGACCGAGTCGCCCTTCTCGAGACCCAACTACAAGCGCGGGGAGTGGACGTTGAGTCGCTGAGTCCTCACAACATGTCAGGACCCGACTCTAGAGGGGGAGCAGCCCCCGGTGAGGTTTCGGCGCCCCCAGTGGTAGTTGCCTCTGGCGCAGGTGCTGGGATCGCGGGTGATATTGGTGACGGCGCATCGGTTATGGGCCCTGACTCTGCTACCAGTGGTGGTGCCACAATCAAGGCGCCTGGATCACCCACTAAAGACACGAGCAGCGACGACGACACTCCGGACTCTACTGCCCCGGCGTCAGCAGTGACAAACGTGGTCAAGGAAATCCCAATGGTTTCTGAGCCGACCCCGGCTTCCAATCCCAAGCAGCTAACGTTCCTGGGCCAATCTTCTGGACTATCATTTGCACGTATTCTACTGACTGCAATCAAGCTTCGCAACGACACGGGCGGCTCCCGCCGAGACAAATCGCATGGCAAGAACAGCGGCGGGAGCAACGGCTCTGGCTCTGGCTCTGGCTCCGGCTCTGGTAACGACTCAGTGGTAGCGAACGCTCATTCAAACGTCCCACCAACAGTCAAGGCAAAGCCAGGAGTGCTGCCGCCAAAAGAGACCGCAGAAAACTATATGGCGGCATTCTTCTCTCAAGCTAACCCACAACTACCTATTCTCCACCGCGAAGAGTTCCTCCACCGGTACTTTGAGCCTATTTATGGAAAACTGTCGACAAAAGTGTCGCTGGCGTCCGACTACACTGCCATTGCAGCCGAATCGTCCGACGACCGCGACCCAAACTGCTACTACTACAAGTACTGCCACAATGCCAGTGACGAAGAGAAAGAAAGGCTGGCCCTCGGTCCACCCCGCGCAGAACTGTACTTTCTCAACATTGTGTTTGGAATCGCCACGTCAATTCACCAACAACAACACCCAGGGGAAATTTCTGAAGGGTACCGCATCACTGCGATGCACCACTGCGACGCAGTGTTCACAGGATCTAATCGGCTCACTGCTCTTCAGGGAATCCTTCTGCTAGCGCTGTACTCGGTCATGCGGCCTGCTGTTCCTGGAGTCTGGTACGTTTTGGGGTCAGCGTTGCGACTGTGCGTGGATTTGGGTCTCCATTTTGAAGGCTCCGTCAAGACCCGGTCTAATCATCACTCCCAGCGCCTGCATGGTGGTGCTAATTTCAATGGCTCGGCCGCTTTTGACCCAATTACCCGCGACATGAGACGGAGGTTATTCTGGTGTACCTATGCACTTGACCGCCAAGTGTGCGTGTACTTGGGGCGACCGTTTGGCATTCCGGATGAGAGCGTCAAGGTGCCGTTTCCATCTGAATTGGACGACGCCATGATCTCCGAGGCCCGATTAGACCAGGTGACGGACTTTTCCAAAGAGACCACCACTTCGCCGAGTTACAAGGCGGTCTCGCTGTCATTTTTCAAGATTCGAATGCTGCAGTCTGAAATCCAGCGCGTACTCTACGACTGTGCCGACGTTCCGAGGCAGTATAACACTATGGAAGAATGGAAGCGGGAAATGGCACGTCGTTTAGAAGAATGGCACAGTCAATGTCCAAAGTCAAATCGCAAAATGAACTGCAACTTCAATATCGCATTCTTTGAGCTGAATTACCACCAGACCCGGCTTCTTCTCTATGGACTATCCCCAGGAAACACTAGCCCAACTGTCGAATCGTACCTCATTCTCGCGGACGCGGGGGAGAAGATTATCAAAAAGTACCATGAGCTGCACCGCAAGCGGGTCATCAATTATACCTGGGTTGCAGTACACAACCTGTTTATGTCAGGAACATCTTATTTATACGCCCTGTACCACTCCCCTGAGGTGCGAGCAAACACTACTCTGGAGGAAATCGACTTCAACACGCTGGCGTGTATTCATGTGCTTTCGTCAATGGAGGACTGCTGTGCTGCGGCAGTGTCGTGCCGCGACTCGTTTGAGCTGCTGACGGCCGCTATTATGAAGCTGTGCCACAATGAACGCGAGGGCATTGTGATGCAGCCGCTAAAGAGGGTGAGAACTGGGACCGGACCACACCACCAGCAGCGCGCAGTGCAGGCCCCGAGTAATGGTGGGGGAATAGGGGCATTAGCATCTACTGCCGCTACCCCATCCACTGCCGGGGATGGAGTCAAGCTCATGAGCCAGCCCACGTCGCCTTCGGAGGTGTTCACAACGTCACCAGTGCAAATCCAAAGCTTTCCCTCTGGTCTCCGAACTGCAATGTCTGTGTCTCGAGGCGGTTATCGTGGGTCTCGAAGCAACGTATTTGTGAAGAAAGAGGTGAGCGATCAGGGACATTCGAGAATCAGCAGTAGCGGGGGCGGTGATCCTGTGCTGAGTCCACAGCGCCAAGTTCAGGGTCCTGGTGCCACGGGCGCGCTCGATGCTAGCGGCGGCAGCAGTGGCGGTTCCGGGTTGTCGCCCGCACAAGGGCTTCCCAGTCAGGAAATGCAGTGGCCAATGCCCGACGATTTGGAGCTTTTTTTCCAAGAAGCAGCGCAGTTGGAAGGCATTTCACCCGATTCCATTCGTACCAGTCGCGCTAGCCATTCGCCTGACAACTCGACCTGGTATGGAGAAGGCAATGGGCAAGCACCCCCCGGTACTGGTGCCGCAGCTGGGACTGGAGCTCCAGATCAGGTCATGCTGGATCCTCTTCAGGCTACCACGCAAAGAGATCAGGGCCGGATTTATGACATTCTGTCTGGCGTGCCGTTGGCCCCAATTTGGGATCAATTCTTTGCACCACAGCACGCGACCAATACCCAGAATGAGCTGGGTGAGGACATCAACAAACCATTTTCCGATGTCTACTCGTCCCGATGGCAGCAGTAGTAGCCAGAAAGAGAGTAAACGTATCACTAATTGAATAAATCAGAAATTGCGATAGCCACAGGGACGTTCATGATGTTGAAATCGTACAACACGCCGTAAAAGAGACTTGGTCTTTCATGGTTTTCAATTGGCCGTCTGCCGCAACGTATTGACCTCGGTTCATCGTTAACGGTCTTTGACCGGCATGGGCCGAGCGCGCATCCCTCGAACATTAGCCGTCACTTTTCTAATCAGTGTCTCACACATATCCTTCTGTTCAAAAACCCCTGAGTCGTCGACCGGTTCAACGCTTGTTGCAGTGACCAGCCCAGACGCTTTCCAGTACCCTTGAACACGCACAGTGAACCCTGGGATCAGGGCCTCATGCCGAACTGCGCCCCGCAGCATTGATCGATCCACCATCACTGACTCGATCTCTGAGTGGTCAGATCTCAGAATACGGAGTTCCAGAATCTCCATCATTGTGCCATCTCCAGTCCCGCCGTTGCCCGGGCCCACGATTCCATAGAACGAGATCATTTTGTGAGGGTGTTGGTATGGGATGATATCCGTAGGCTCACCCGAGAGCACCGAGACCGCCAGCAGTGTAGACATGGCGATAAGTATTGCAAGAGGCTCTCGACACGTCTGGGAGCTGGAGTAGCTGCAATAGCTGGGTGCAGAGTTTGCCGTAAGACGGTATTATCGTTCTGTGTCGGGCCTGGTTTGGTTTTTGATCTGGTGTCGCCTCACGATGCGGGGAAAAATCCAGGCTCTATCGCGCGTTATCGCCTTCACCACCACCACTACCGGCTGAAAAAGGTGAACACCCTGCGCAGTGCAACGCGTCAAGGAGTGAAGCGATGGTGTCGCGGGACATGCTTGCTAAGAAGACCTTGCGGTAGCATTCAAGAGAGCACGAAAAGATGGGCAATTGCTTGGCTGGTTAGCATTAGGTACATACCTACAAATAAATAACATGTACGGACTAGTCCGAAATCAGGGACAGTTTGGCCAACTGGCTACTCGCAGCACCTGGCAGTTGGACTGGTTTGCAGAGGTCTGATTGACTTGAGTCGATGATAGTGTGGATCCGAGTCAGTCCGGGTCTAGTCGGGTCCAATCGGGCTCTGTCTGCCTCCGTATCCCCAGGCTTACACGGTTCTCGGGCGGCGCTTAGTTGGGCAGAGGCTGATTGCGGCCTGAACTGATAGCTCACGGCACTCAGAGCGGTGGTTGTGGCACGAGAGGTGATATTGCTATGGTTGGGACTCGCTTCGAGCGGTGAATTGCTCTCTTGTTCTCGCTACCACGAGATTTCAATTTCGGAGCCCGAGAAAACTGAAATGTGCCGGCGATGTCCGGATTCCTTCGAAATCGGGCCCAGCACAATAGGAATGCACTCTCGGTCATCTTGGCACCCTTTGCCGTCGGCGCTGTGGTGTCGGGTGTCTCCGTCTAAAATGAACTCGCCATCGCCCTCCGCCGACTCATCACTATTGTCGTCGGTCAAAAAGTCCGGCCTCAGTCCAAATGTAATAGAGCCAATTGAGTCCGAGGATCCGGTCTCTGAAAATGCATCGGTGAATGGATCAAGTGTATATCGCTGCTCGATAATTGTGTGGAAGTATCCACTCCGACTGAGATTCTGGGCTTCATCGAGCACCATTTGTTCTTCGTGGCTGTTTGTCGCATTGTAGTAGCGCGATACCAGTTCATCTTGCTTGAATGCAGCGAGGTCATTGATATCGTACTCCAATGAATTGAATAGCGGGTCGTTGCCTTGGACGTGGTCCTGGTCGGTTGCAGAGGCGATGCCAAATGTTGTACACAGCGTTTGTAGATCGACGTCTCTGGCCGAGTAGACCCACTGGGTAATTTTTTGAGCCATCTCAAGTTGAATCCTGGAGGCACTCGCGCACTTAAGTACCAGACTCTGTCGGCGATTCACGACTGCCGTAATTGGGTGTCGCGATGGAGTTCAGTGACGGATCGAGCCGGCTCGCGAATAACTCTATCTAGCGACTGTGGATACCTGTAGCGTTGCGCTAGAGAGGGAGGTGATATACCGCAAAGTTACAATAGTCACCAAATCTGGAGCTCTCAGCTCTCAAGCACAAACAAATACAAATCAAATAGTCGACCACCAGCGCAATATCTGATAACGATACCGTCCGAGTTAGCGAGTATTGTAGTGGTCTACTGTCGTTACTGCGCCGTCAAGTCTAAAAAAGCGCCGGTTGGGGTAGTTCCCAGTCAAAGCTGAGTGTGGCTGCTGGCGCCTTCAAACCTGAGACTAAGCTGACCCAAAAGCCGAGACAAAAGTTTGAACTCGAAACACACCCACACGGTTTCCACACGGGTTCCAGATGTTACTAGGGCGCACAGTTCCGACCCAAGTGGGTATCACCAGTTTTAGATACTCAGACAACCTCAGACACTGGCTTGTTTGACAAACCACACTCTGTCACAAACCGCGGAAAGGGGTACGTTTTATGACAGGTCTCTGCTTCATATACCCTGTCCTGGTCCGGTGGTGGACCTGTAGATTGCTGGCGATCGTGTGCCTGAACATACATTGTGTTTGTGCAGAAATGTCTCGATCTGGTGGGTCCCCTGCCGATTGCATGGTTTTGACGGAATGGCTCAGGCACAAATGGACACTATTGGCTGAAGCGATCGTAACAGTGCATAAAAAATTTGCAGCCACTTCTGACCAAGCCAGTGGCTCGTGAAGGCAGTGTGGGACTAGCAACCGCAGCAAATAGAGTGTGGGCAACTGGGTTCGTCTTGGGTGTCACCAGGCCAACTGGGTTCGGCATAGCAGGAGCGGCAGCACATTACCGGGCCAGTGGTGCCACTTTCAGTAACTGTGTAAGCGAGCAGCTATTTTGGGTGACGTGCGGGCTAGTTAGCGGGAGTAGGCGGGATTCAACGGCCGAAAGACCGATCTTGAAAGCGGCGCTCGCAAAAGGCCGTTGAGCTAGTGAGCGCGGGATACTGAAAGCTGCAAGTTAGGCAGACAGTCAGACATCAGGTTAAGGGCCAGCGGCGGGCCAAGGGAGCAGGCGTATTGTGATTGGTGCGGAATCCGAGCGCTGTTGTACAATGTTGCGAAGGGCAAATTCCTTTCTGGGAAAATTTGCGGCGGGAGATAGTGTGATTTTAAGGCCAGTGCTGCGCCCGGACCGAGTGTCTCTTTCAAAGCCATTGATCCCGGGCAAGAGTTGGAAAACGCCATTCGGGAAGTTTGAGCACGACTTTTTCATAGGTAAACCGCCCCGTCATGCATTCGTGGCCGATGATGGCAACAAGTATATCATCTCACACCCGACTTATGAAGACTATGTGGTGAATCGAACTCGTGGCGCCCAGCCAATATACCCTCATGATGCCTCTGCAATTGTGGCATTGGCAGATATACATGTGGACTCATGGTCCGACGAGAGTACATTTCACCACTTTCTTGAAGCCGGTACTGGGCATGGATCACTGACGTTGGCAATTTGTCGAGCAATTCATGCTGCGGGACAGCCCAATCGAGCTGCAGTTGTCACTTCTGAGTCTGCTGCCGATTCCAGAACTGCAATTCTGCATACCGTTGATAGAAACCCCCAGCATAGCAATATCGCATTTGAAAACGTTCGCGATTTCCGTCGCGGAATGTATTTGGATGACGTCAAATTCTACGTTGAGGACTCTCCGATCCAATTTCTTCAAAACCATCCCGAAATCGATTTGCTGTCTGGGGTGTTTCTTGATCTCCCGGATGCCGATAATTACATTGGAGGAATCGCCGACAAGATGAGAATTGATGCCCCGATGCTCATTTTTTGCCCATCTGTGTCCCAGGTCCAAGATGTCGTGCACAGAATCCGTGCCGACACGCTCCCATTAACGTTGGTAAATACGGTTGAACTTCTTCCAGGAATGGGCGGATCCATGCGCAATTGGGATGTTCGAACTACGACTACGCGAGATACTGGTGAATTAGTCAAGGTGTGTCGACCTCGAGTCGGAGATCGGGTAGTAGGAGGCGGATTCGTGGGCATCTTAAGGAGACTCCCAACCACTCTTAGCTGAGCCCACTGCTACTGTAAATGCTGCTATCGAGGCAGGCTCTCTGTAAATAGATGCTAACAATACATTAGAATAAGTGACACATTATAAACACAGTCTATCCAGCCACCCATTAGGCTCTCACTGATCGCTTCTTTTTGTTCTTCAACGTAACTGCAACCTTCTCAGGCTCCTCCATCTCCTCGTCCATGGACTCGACCTCGGCCTCTTCGTCAATCATATCTTCATCATCGTCCTCGGCCTCCTGTTGTCGTCGCAGCTCAACCTCTCGGATCTTGAGCATCTCAGGATGCGACTCCACCAATTTACGGTCCTCGGCCTTCTGGCGGGCGAGGTTGCCTCTCATGCGGTTCTTGAAGAATGCTCGTTCTCGCTTCTGGCGGATCTCCTCGACTCGAGACATGGCTCTTAGAGTCTCAGCAACCAGATCTCGGTTATACCTGACAGGAATATGACGACGCGCCGCAAATGAGAGGGTCGAATCGACCACCATTTCCTTTCCAGCGGCCTTTCGGAATGCTTTTGTCCATCGCAGCTTACGAGGGTTTCGCTTCATTTTGAAGTTCTTGTGGCATTTAGATCGGCAAAATCGGAATTCCTTGGCGTCGTTACGAACGAACATGATCCCGTGGCCGGGGTATACCGGCGACGAGCAGAAATGACAGTTATGAACTCTCATGGTGTCGTTGATGCGAATGCACAGTCGTACAGCCCGTTAATGAGATTGATAAGAAATTTGATAGATTTTTTTTTTTTTTTTGAAAAATTCTGAGTCAATTAGTAGGGCACCGCCGCACGTGCTTTTGATCACGTGAGCGATCCTGCCCCCCCACTCCCCTAAGTTGCAGTAAACAATGGGCGGACTGAGTAGAAGCAGCTGAAAGTGTGGTGTTGCTGTAACTCTCACCTCGGTTGATCTCATTCTTGATACTCTCCCTGTTTTTTTCTGCATTTTCAGTCCCTAGTCTCTCTATTTTCTCCAGTTTCCGCTGCTCCTCATACCCACTCGCCCGTTCTATGCACTCCATCTCTCGTAGTCCTTGGGATGCAATTGATTCCACACAGTCAGATCTACCCCGCGTAGCAATCTCTTCGATTCTATGCTTCCCAAATCGCCACCGTCTCTTATTGTAAGAATTGCCGTCGTTTGTCCACAGCCCACCGCCTCGCCCCGCTGTGCCATAATCAAATTCAAACAGATATATTTGAGATCCTCCAATCAAAATCCATTCAACAGCAACTGCTATTCTTCCAATCGAGACTTTCGCCTGACTTTTTGCCTTCCTTTCGTTGCTATTACCCTCGCCATCAAGTTGCAACGTGTTTTCTAGACCATATCTAAGAGCCCAAATGCCGTAAAGCCAGAAATCGACAATCCCCTGTGCGGACAACTGTGTGACAAAGGCGTTCAACTTGATCCATTTATCTATCTCCATCCCGGAACCATCATACTCCGGGCATACATTCCGTAATTCACGGGCAGTCGCGCCTCACAGCACCAGCGGCTCCCATAGTTTGCCAGCTGAGTAAACCTAATTCTCCGATAACGTGGGGGTCATTGGGGGACGAGTGGGCTCCGAAGAGCTTTGAAGTGCCCTCACTAGCACCGCAATCTCCGGTACAGCACCCGTCGCCGCAGCATCGAAAACTGCTGCCCATAAAGCCCATAGTACGGTCTCTATTATGTCGGCATTGCCCTCTGAATAAACATCTTTGACCGGTTTCAACAATCTGAGACACGGTCTCGTGAAGCGACAGCAGATTGCAGAGGTATTTTGACAGAATATCGGTCTACGCGCGCATACTCTTACTTAGAGTGGGCGGCTGTCTGGCCAAAATATATAGCACGTACCCTTCCGGTGATGCCCTTCCGGTGATCGGGCCCTTATACAGTAATACGGTAGCAACAGGTCCATGCTCCACCACCATACGCATAATGCAACCTGTGAGGTATCGATTACTGTCGCAAGACCCGCACTCTAAAAGGTCAGCCACAACTGGTCAGATTCTAAATTTTTGCTATTGCTCTCTGCCTACCGCCTCTACTTCAATGACATCCTGGTGAACAGTGTCCCCACAGTGCGCTTCTCCGCGCAATGCTCCCGCCAATTTTCAAACGCCTCATCCAACGCCTCGATCCCCGCCTCGATTTCGGTCTCATCGCTGTAGACCTGAGCGGACCAGCGTGACCATACCGCGCCATGGTGAATAATTATGGGGATGAACGTGTTCGTTTTAAGGGTGAGGTGGTCTTGGATATACGCCATTGCCTCGGCCTGGTCCGCCTCCGGGATCCGCCATGGCAGCCGAACCATCACCATGGATGTCGCATGGCGCTCCATGTACTCAGTCCCATACCGCTTAGACACCTTCTTTCCAATTGTGTGTGCTAGCCCAGTGCAGTAGTTTGTAATGGTGTCGTACCCACCGCAAGTCTCAGTGTAGAAACTGTGAGCGGCAGGCACTGAGTACAAAGAACTGTAGTCGACGGTACCAATAAAGTCAAATACATTAGCGAGCCGCCACTTCTCATCCTTTACATCTTCGTCATCGTCAAGGTAACCGTGCGAAATTGGCAGCGAGTGAACGTGATGATGGTGTTTGGGATCCACGTACAGCAGTGCAACTGAATTCGGGGTATAGTACCACTTGTGGAGATTGGATGTGAAGAAATCTGGTCGCGCTGCCTTGAGGTCGATGGGGACAAGGCCAATTCCGTGTGCCCCGTCTACAAGAGACAACACCGCTCGGTCCCGGCACACCTTAACTATTCGCTCCCAAGGGACCTTGAGTGCGGGCATTGACGCTACCAGATCAAACAGCGCCATTTTGAACGATCCCTTGGGGTGTGCGTCTAGGGTCTTCTCAATGGCACCCACAATTTCGTCGTCGCTCATTGTGTAGTCCAATTTACACATAACCGGCTCAATTCCGATTCGGTTCTGCAAAAACTTCAACGTCTTTTCGCAGGCGCCATAGATGATTGACGTGTATAGAATCTTGTCTCCACGCTGAAACGACCATGACCGCAGCACCGTGTTGACTCCGGTCGTGGCATTGGACACAAACACCACATTCTCCGGCTCGGCATTGACAATCTTGGCCACAAGCCTCCGAAACTCCGGGATTCGCTCGATAATCTCGTTGCGATAAAACTGGTCCTTATCCGCAGCTGTGTGATAGACAGACTGCACAAAGGCGTCTAGTACGGGGCCGGGAGCTTGGCCAAAACTCCCATGGTTCCACGGCACATACTCCGGGGAAATCTTGAAGTATTTATCTCGGAACGCTTTGCCAAACGGCGGTCCGGTAGTTGAAGCCATTGTTCTGTCAGTTCGCTTCTTAATGGCACGTCAGGTACCATCTGCCCATTATATATGTAACCTTATGAGTCAGGTGGGGGTACAAACAGCCGCCAACAGCCGATCGAGATAAGATAACCTGCCCCGGCCAAAGTAGGGCGTTGCTTGCGGCACAAGTGGGGCAAGTACTGGGAGTCATCAGACACCCCAAGTGGTCTCAGTCATACCACATTGTTGTGTTCTCGTACGATTTGTTAGTCGACCAACTCACGGGACAAGCACGGAGCTTCGGAAAAGCTACCCCGCCCTTTGAACCGCCCCATTGACCCGGGTAAACGCTAGTATGTGTCAGGGCTATTGCCTGTGTCAACTGACTCATTAAATTGAGTGAAAAAATGTCGAGGATGTGAATTTGGGGTGGGCAGTCCTAAGGATAATGTGGCAGCTCAACGGTTTCGAGCTGAGACCAGATTTTAACCATAAGGGGTAAGGATTGGCAGGTACCAGACCCACTCCGGGGTAAATGCGGAGGGGCTTTTGCGTCTATCGCATCGCAAAACTCGAACCGGGACCGCCAACTAGGTGCGGTGGGCCAGTCTGTGACCTAAATGGTAGTTCTATAGGAGTCCTTTTTCGTTGGTGCGTACAAGAACCATATTACAGTTTCCCCAGGTGCATAGTAACAGATTCAAGGGGTGGATGGCATAAATGATAATAAATAGGTTTGGATTTTGTCTATAGCTCCGTCTATTTTGCAGTAGTTTTCACAGTCATGGCGTGTTGGGGACGGACAACTCAACAGACTGAGGTGCTGAGAGCCCCTTTTCAACGTCGTCTAGTGCTTGGTCTCGAGCATTCTCGGTAGTCTCATTTTGAACCCCGACTCGCAAAAACAGCGCCAACAATAAGCCTAAGGTGCAAATTGCAAACCCAAACCAAAACGCTGCGTGGTATGACTTCAGCAATTCGCCTGCAGTGCTGGGCTCGTCATCAGAAACGCTGGATACAATGGCGCCGCCGATAGCGACCCCCATTGTGATGGAGAGCTGGAGGTTCGTGTTGAAGAGGCCCCCTGCACTTGATTGCAAGCTCTGGGACACAGTATTGAGAGTGTGCATGATTCCTACATTGTAGGACAAGTCGGCACCCATTACTACCAAGAACATTGATGGGAAAGCCATTGCCCAGTAGGACACAGATTCGGTGATAAAGCACCACAGTAGTAACCCCGCGCAGTATCCAGACATGCCTATAATCATTAAAATGCGCCCAGAAATGCGGTGAAGCATAAACGCTGCAAACACATTGACGGAGCTGCCAAAGATAAATAATGGCAAGAAGCAAGCAGTGGTCAAGATTGGGCTGTTTTCTCGAACCTTTTGAAAATATAAAGTGCTGTAGAAGGTGTAGACACCATTGAATCCAATCCACCCACAGCAGCACACTGCCATGCAAAGACCAAACCCTGGGTATTTCCAAATTGTGATTGGCATAATTGGTCGTTGAGGGACCTTGGCCTCATACACAAAGAAGATAGCAATAATAACAATAGATGTCACCAGGAGTCCAATGATATAAGGAGTCCTCCACCTCGTCGACGCCACTTCGGCGTTTGTTAATGAAAACACTAGCAATGTGAACCCGGTCAGAGTAAGAATGGCCCCCCCGTAGTCCAAGGTCTTGAGACCACCTTTGATCGCATTAAGATCCATCTTGGGGTCTGGGGGAACAAAGAAATAGACCATAACTGCAAGAATCCCGTAAAGAATCGCAAAAAAGAACAGGATAGCGCGCCACGAAAGAAATTGAGTGCAGATCCCACCAGCAAGAATCCCAGCAACGTACCCAATTGGCGCCCCGCCAGCAAATGTGGCCATTGCTCGGTTCTTGCGCTGGCCTGGAGTGTAGGTCGAACCAATTATTCCAACCGCCGATGGTACAGCGGCGGCAGCCCACACCCCCTGGAGTGCTCGCAGTACGCAAAACGTAACAAACGACTTGGAGAATCCACTTCCCAGGCTCAGCACTGAGTACATTACGTAGCTCACGAACATCGTTCGCTTGCGACCAAACGTATCAGCAATTCCTCCCATTAGTAGTAGGCAGGATCCACAAGCGAGCGTGAATGAGGCAACGATCCAACTCAATGGGCCATCAGTCAAGTGGAACGATTCGCCCATTGTTGAGAGTGCCAATTGAAGAGAGCCAGTACTAGCGGTGCTCAATGCAGGAGCAGTGGTGAGTACAATAACACATAGTACTTCATGGGCCAAACCTTTAAAAATGAGAGGCCTCTTTCCAATAGACTTGGGATTCTTTAGTTGCGGTAGCTGCTCAGCGTTCAGCTCTGGCGGGATCTGCAAATTGGCCTCTCCAAGGCTCAGTGATAGAGATTTGGACGCTAAATCTGTGGTTACTGCGCCAGGACCCGGTCGAGAATCCGCAACAGGCGAGGGTGACCGTGAGTCCATACTACGATCCATATTGTAGTAGGCTCGTGCCGACCTTGTAGGTTTATATATTCTGCGGTGTACAGATGCCCGAGGCTGCTATAGCTTACAAATTTTGGCGTGAACCAGATAAGCGATGAGAGTGATTTTTGACTTCCACAATGGGTAATCAAAATCAAGCGCGGCTGAGTGGAGATCCGGTAGATCGTCGGTAGATCGATCATAACGGGAGTGACAATGCAGGGACTGAGACATGGTCGAGTCAGCGACTCGGAATAGCAGCAAAATAGCAGCATAACGTGACGATTGGGGGCTAAGCGGTAACAAAAACGGCAAATCTGGCAGCTGAACCGCAAGCGCTCATCATATTCCGTATTATTAATAATAATATTAGACAGTTCCCATTCAAATCTTTACATTAAGGTTCGTGCCCACTTTTGCAATCCGACTAGCAACAATAAAACCTCCGCCTAGCAACACAGAAGACCCCGCAAACATCTGCGCGCCCAAATAACTGCCATCCATGGATTGAATTAAGGATCCATGAATTGCCGGCGCCGTCAAGCATGCAAAGCTTACAATAGACAGCACCATGCCGGTTCTGGAACCGACACGAGACACATCGTCGGTCTGACGAGTGGCAATTGCTGGCAGGACGGCTTGCATCCCTCCTGCTGCAAACCCGTAAAATATCCCCCATACGTAGAGCCCAGCTTCGGTCAACACCGCGGGCCAGCTGTAGATACATGCCGCGCCCGCAATGCAACATAAGACCCCTACATGCAGCATGCCAATGAATCGGTCGCCAATGAAGTTGGGAATTGTGCGGCCGAGAACTCCGATTCCATTGAGTACGATTAGTAGGTTGAAAGAGTCACTGACGTGCACGACCTGCTGCGCGTATGTACCGAGGAAGAAAAACGCCATGTATGCTCCCCACATGCACAGGAACATTGCAATGGTAAACAGCACGAATGGGGGCTCCCGAAACGCTTGCCAATCGACAATGGGACCAGTCGACCGCGGCGGCAAGTATTGGCGATACCCTATTATTGATGGTATGTGAGTAATAAGCACCGTCAGAGCCATCGCACGCATTGTCCAGCCAAATCCAATGTTTGTACGAAACAAAAGGCAGTCCACCATAGCGGGGTATACCATTCCGCCGGTTGCAGCTCCAGCTGCTGCCAGACCAACTGCTATTCCCCGCTTCTTTGCGAAATAGGAGCCCATTACCGACAGCCCTGGGGTAAAGACGAGGCCGTGGCCAATTCCCACACATACTGCCTGGCTGAGCACTAGCTGATAGTATCGCGTACTGAGAGACGTCATGCATAATCCCAATAATTGGAAGAATATACCCGCGAACAGGCAATGATGGAAGTACCCGGCGTCGCTGGCTCTTCCTGTAAATGCCCCGCCAAAGAACAGCAAGAACATTTGTATTCCCCCAATCCAGCCAATGTCACTGGGCGAATGCCCTAAGGTGTTGGTGTAATACAATTGGAACACGCCATAGCTGTTTGTGATTCCCCAAGTATTGAAGAAGATCATGTGGCAAAAGAACACATGGAGCCAAGCTGCAGAACCGCCATCTATCCGGGGCCGCGATGTACTGCTTCGCTCGGGCTCAGCTAAGGAATTGATAAGTGGGTCTGGGCCAATCAATTCATCGTGCTGATTGCGACCCTCTGAGGTGCTGGGATTTCTTTCTTTCCTCTCCTCGCTATCATTGGGGCCCATGCTCCGTGATGTCTCAGTACTGTGGTCGCTCGCTGCCTCGCTTCCGTGCGCGTCTAGCGTACCAAACACAATTGGGTCAGAGTCAACAGCGCCAGCGTTTTCTGGCTCTGTGTTCAATTTGACTAGCATGCTTGAACCCACATCTCATCGGCAGGCAGGGTCCGCCCACTATTTATTGCTGGTCTTACTGTCCACAAAGACTCATTTCTATGACCGATTCCCTCCCGCAATATCCGCAATAGCCGCGGTACCGACTCCGAGGCTAGGGCGAACCTCAGAACACCACCAATGTTGCGTCTAGCGAGGCAACGACCATACCATATGATTATGTGCCAGTATTTGCCGAGTATTCATAGCATAGCTGTTGTAAAAGATCTGGCGACCAGATTAGGTTTCTGTAACTATAGTGGATTGCGAATAGTGGTTCAGGTAAATTCGAATCTTGTATATATACAACACATTTATCAGTCACATTACGTAACGGCTGCCTGGAGAGATCCCCATTCCCTCAAACTGAGAGGAAAGGGGCGTGAAGAAGAAAATAGGGAGTTGAAAGATTCATAGTACAGCAATAAGACCAATCACAGGCTCTTTGGTGAGTCTTCAGCGTGTTGGAATCTTTGGGCGCGGCGATTTGACATAGTAGAAATAAGCAATGTGGGGTCCCAACCTTATCGATCGGCGTTTGAAAATACCAGTGAAACCCTTGAAACCCGCTGGACTTGATGGCTCTAGCTCCGGGCACCGTCCCGGACACAATCCCGGTCACGATTAGTGGTGCAACACTCCCTTCCGCGGTTACTGATGTAGTTCCCGGGGTGCTTCCCGGCACAGGCTCAGCCTCGATCCCGGGAGATGGCGACCGCCGAAAGCGCTCTAGAATAGCCTGTGTTCCTTGTCGAGAACGCAAACGCAAATGTGATTCTCGCACTCCTTGCTCCACTTGCGTCCGATATGACTACAATTGCTATTATCCAAGCCAGACCACAAGGAGAGAAGCCCACGAAACGAGACCCCCTAGAGAAGCTAGTGGGTTCGCTCAACGAGCATCAAATGTCGACCCGCCTCGAGCCCGCAACGCCGGCAAATTGATTGCCAACGGTAAAAGTCGCAATGGCACCGACAACGGCAGAGCTACGAAACGGCAACTCGATACTGACGAGGAATCATTACATTCGACACAATCAAGGAAGTCGTCTGGCTCGATCGGATCTGCTGCCGGTCGAAGCTCATCGCGCGTAGACACTGGCCATTATGAATCGGTAGAGGCCAATTCTGGAGCGGCGTTTGTAAGGAGATTGGGTCTAACTATTGACCCCAATAATGCTCCTCGATTGCATTTATTCTCGTGGAACACCGGGGAGCGATTGAAACTGCTGACCGGTACCGAGCTCAATGTTGGGCATATGCTTGACACCGATGCGGCCAGTAGCTTGGCCACCGAGTTTTTTGAAAAGGTTGCAATTACATATGGCTTCATGCGTCGACGTGACTTTCTGCACCGACTTCGCGGTCGGCGGTCAGGGTCTTCACGCCCCTCTGATGATTTTGACGCGGTAGCTTGCGGAGTCTTTGCATTGGGTGCCCTTTTCTCCCACAAATACCCGTCCCAGCTTGAAGCCGATTTGGTAGAGACTGCCCGCGTGCTGTTAGACCGCTGCTCTTGTACTAACCCCCCATCGATTGACACTGTTACTGCTTGGGTTCTGCGGGTATCATATCTGCGAATGACTTCGACGCCTCATGTTACCTGGCTAGCTAGTAGCTGGCTAATGCACGTAATTGAAGCGGCAGGGATCCATCAAGAAAATGATTCCGAACAAGAATCTGACCAGAGGCTGCCGCAGCCTCGAGACGATGAGGGCCAACCGGGTGGTGGCCCAGATATCGAGATTCGCCGCAGGCTGTGGGGAATGGCATTGCACTTCAATATATGGGCGTCGTTCGACCTTGGTAGAACAATGGTCAAACTCCCGTCCGCAACGACACGTCCACTTGCGCCTGACGCTGGTGACTTGACTTCTACTTTCCATTCCTTCTTCACCCCCCTCACACTTCCGTTGGACCCTAATAATGATCGGTCGGTCGAGGAGCTCGAAGATGATATGGTCAAACTCGTAAGCGAAAGTTTCTACGAGCCACCCGTCATCATGGCCCAAGTTAACCTGATGCTGTGCATTTTCCGCCGATTGCAAATGCAAAAATCTAACTTTTTGACGGTTCATCTTGACCGGATCCTGGAGTTGGCAGCACTGGGTCTCAATGCCGCCACCACAATGGCTCAGAATCTGACGCCCTGGCATCATGCTGCCAACGTTCCATTCCAGGTGCTGTGCTTGCTGCTGGCAATTGATACGAAAGCATCGCTAGCGCTAGTGGGGAGGGCCATGCGGACGCTGGAATTGGTAAGGGATACCTGGGACACGCCAGTGTTAATAGAGGGGTATAAGACTGCATATTTGTTGGTTCTGTTACATCAGCGCCGCAAAGATGAAGATTCTCAGTCTCTCTCTCGCGTATTGGGGTCCTCCCGAGTTCATGAGCCAGGGACTCCGCAAGGCATACAAACGGACGTTGGCCCAAGAGCGTCTAGAATTCCGGCACCGATTGCGATTCCTGGCGGAGATGTATTGTGGCTCGAGGACCTCATTTCAAATATCCCATCGCTTCGGGAGTTTAACCTCGAGCAATTTTTGAGCGAAGACGCTGGCCCGTTTGATTTATATAAAATTGATCAATGAATGATCAGTGGAGCGGTAAACACGCTGCCCGAAGCGGGAAAACAAAAAGTAATTCAAATGGGAATCAAGAAAAAGTAGTTGGAGTATTGCTTTTTTTGACACCCTTGTATTACCCGTCATTGTATTGCCCGACATTGTTTTACCCGAAACAGAGTTACGAGGGCCTTGGGCCGTGCAAATGGCACTTGGTGTTGCAGATTGAGTCAATTGTAAACAGGTACGACGTGCGACTGGATTAACAATGGCCGGGGAAAGTTTGATCTAGTTAGGGGCAATGACTCTTTGACCGTGTGAAAGCCAAAGGCAAGACAATTATTAATCTCAGATATGAAACATGTCTAGATAAAAATATTAATTATATTTATATTAATTATGCGGTGTGCGGGGGATTCGCGTCTCAAATGTCCGAAAATGATAAGCCTACATGGAATATTGTGGAATGAATTTTGTTAGCTCTGTTTGTATCAGTTGAGTCCGGCGGTACTTACGCTTTTTTCATGAGGGTTTGACGCCCCAATTGAATCCTTCGAGCAATCGTGTTCACCCGCCTCCTCCCGCGATTGCCCTCCTCCTTCTCGCTCACTGGTCGCCTGGTTCCTCTTCGGCCAACCTGAAAGACTCAGCCAGTTGCTGGTTCCCTCTTAGAGGGCCCTGCAAGGACTTTGTCGCCAGTGGTCGTCACCACCAGCTAAGCCAGAGATCGTCATCCCTGGCCATTGGCAGAAGCTGGAGAAATCAACTCCTCTTCCGAAAGAGCCTCCTATAGTGAATTGTGGCGCCAACTCACCAAGAAGCCCCCTCGGGCAAAAATCCTCCTGTTGATTTTTAGCAAAAAATCCTTAAAATTGGCCCGGGGTGGGCATTGATGTGGGTATATTGTCCTTAGAATGTCGTCCTTAGTTTCTGGTCCTTAGTTTCTGGTCCTTAGTTTCTGGTCCTTAGTTTCTGGTCCTTAGTTTCTGGTCCTTAGTTTCTGGTCCTTAGTTTCTGGTCCTTAGTTTCTGGTCCTTAGTTTCTGGTCCTTAGTTTCTGGTCCTTAGTTTCTGGTCCTTAGTTTCTGGTCCTTAGTTTCTGGTCCTTAGTTTCTGGTCCTTAGATTGCCGTTAGACTTGTCCTTCAGATTTGTCCTTTAGATTCGTCCTTTAGATTCTCCTTTAGATGTCGTAATATGTCGTATTTCCCCCCGTGATGCTTTCACAGACACCGCCTTCGCCATTGTACTCCACCAATCCGAAGACGGATGAAAGT